>LJSK01000071.1:0-74114 GCA_001299535.1 Leptomonas seymouri
TTAGCGGAGCTTGTTGAAGCCGATGTGCTCAGCGTTCTCACGGAAGCACTGGCGGCACACGTTCAGCTCGTACTTGCGGATCAGAGCCTTCTGGTTAGAGCAGATCACGCAGCAGCGGGAGCCCTTGCCCATGCCGATCTTCTGGCGGGAGCGCCACTGGTCGAGATGTCCCATTCTGACGGAGTGTGTAAACTGTAAACTACCTTTTAGGTGGTCCACCGCGTTTTCAGGTTTTATTCGTCGTGTACATTGAACAAAAGGATGAGAGATGGAGAGGCAGAGGGAGAGAGCAGCCATAGATGTTGCTTGCCATGGCAAGGCAAGGCCACCAGCATAGCCTCATCATCAGATCCGCATTGAATCAGTGAGCCTGCCGAAGTTATCAGGGGAAGGGAAAGGTGTTTGCAGGCGTCACCACCATCGACGCAGAAAGTTCCATCGGTTGTAAACGTTTACCTCTGTTCGCCCCCTTCCAAACTAGCAGCTTGTCAACGAATTCCAAAAGAGCTGAAGCAAGAGCCTTCAAAATTGAGGTGCACCGAGCCCGGTTGTTGTAGCATTCCGATGATTGCTTTTGTTTCTGGGTGTAGGTGTAGGTGTGAGGCGCAGCCGTAGCAGTGGCGTCGATTAGGTGCGATCATTCGACGAAGAGAGGACGACAGTCAGCGGGCGCGAAGCTCCAGTCATTTCAATTGCTCTTGTCCTTAACGGAAGGCACATTGCCAGGAGGAGCACATGGGTATCCGTTTAGCACAAAAAATTATTATCGCCAGCACCGGTTTAAACCATTGAGGCACTACGCAAAGTTATCCAGCAATCCCAGCAACAAACTGCGCGTCGTCACAGACGTCTTGCTGCCTTCTCCGCGGCCGTTGATCGGGTTGTAGAACTCCCACCAACGCGACCCGCCGTGGATCGTCTCCACGACATTCACGCGCAAGTCACTGTACAAAGTGCGCAGCCGAGCCTCGGTCATGCCGCTGTCGCCACAGTTCGTGTCGTTCAGAATGTCCAAGTAGTGCGACTTGACCCCATACAGGAACAACAAATTCGCGGAGGGCCACACGTAGCCCATCCACATATTGCTATGCCGCAGGTTAGACTCCCGCGCAAGGCGCACGGAGTTGAAGGAGACGGACATCAGTCCATATGGGCTCTCCAGCTCCTTCTGCGCAAGGGCGATGGTGTGGGCGACTCGCGGCAAGCTGCGGCGCACCACACCCAGCATCACCGGATAGAGGTTTACGTAGCCAAAATAAGGGGAGAAGGACCAGCTATGGCACCCGACCCGGTCGCTGTACCGCAGCCGTGCCGCATCCCAGTGTACAGCGTCGAGGTGTGCCTCCCAGTCCACCTGCACACTCTCCGGCACGTGGAGGAAGTCTACCTCGATTTGACTGATGAGCCGGCTCAGCAGCGCCACCCACGCAAAAGCGTCCACATGGGCCTCGCGATGGTGCTCGCCGGCGCAGAAGGGACGCGGGTAGTCCTCCATGCCACTGGTGGGGAGACGGTAGCCGTCACGTCCGCGCCAGCGATACACCAGCAGGGTCTCGGGCTGACCAACGATAGGCTCCCGCGGCCACTCCTCCAGGGGGGGACGAGAGCGGCACTGCCGAGCGAGGTCGTCGGTCGGGCCACCGCATTGCGTTGTGTGCCACCACCGCCGCCACCGCCTTAGGGCAGGCAGGAGAAGTTGGAGAAAAGCCTTATCAGATGCCTTCTCCCTCTCGTAGTATTCAGGGGTATTGCGCGTCTTGCGGCGATTTGCTATGGCTAGCCGCGCCTCCTTGCGCTCCATCTCCTTCAGCAGCTCCTGCAGACCAAGGAGCAGCGTGGGCGGGGAAGCGTAGGTGAGGTGCTCGTAGCGGAGGGACAACGGGGTGAAGGAGCGCGTGTGAGCGCTGAAAACGGCGCGGTTAGGCATGAAACCCGTCCTCACGTCCTGTGCGCCTAAGAACCACGAGGCCAGGATGTCCTTCACCATTTCTTTGTTCCAGCGCGTCAGAAAGAGCAGCGGCAGACCGGTAAGGGCGGCCTGACCGAACGCCTCGTCGGTACGGGAGCCGATGGCGGCCATGGCGCTCACCCGCTGCGGAGACGGCTGCAACTGCTGCGCGTCCCACAACTCCTCACTCGTCCCGCGGGCGTCCCACGCGTCGTCCATCTCCGCCTCCGCCTGCAGGTAGTGTCCGCTGGCGAAGACGAAGGATCCCAGCATCTCGCCCAACGTGTGGGTGGCGACGCGCTCGTACAAACTTTTGGTGCTGTTAAAGAGTGTGAGCCACGGGCGGAATACTTTTGCGGAGTGCCGTTCAATCGCCTTATAGCGCCACCGAAGCACGTTCGTCAGCTGGCACGTGCTTAATGCCTCATAGCGCGGTGCAAGACTGCCGATCTTGCTGTTCTTTGCGTCCTCGGCGGTGTGGTACGCCGGGCTCAGCGAGAGCTCGAGACGGAAGCTGGAATCGTAGGCCTTGCGGAGCACCACCATGTTGTGCGAAGCGCCCGGAACCGGCGTCTTGAACGTATTCGGGTCCTTCCCGGTGATGTAGACAAACGCAGACTCGGGAAGCTGGCGCAGGTCCAGCTTCTGTCGCTGCAGCTCATCGACGCCCCGACCCCCACCGATGCCCTTGCCGCCCGCAGCCGCGCGCTCCGCAGGCAGTACACCACTTGCGTCCACGGCTGTTCGTGCAAAGGCCTCCCCCACGTCTGTCTTCAAGCCGTACACCTCCCACGGAGCGGTGTCGAAAAGCGGGTTGTGGTCATCGTACACCCGCAGTGTGAAGTCAGTGTGCTCGGCATCGCCTTCCGCCTGCATGCGGCTCTTCAGCACAGGGCTCCAGTCGCCATCGTTGTGTTCAGTGGGAGCCACCAACTCAATGCTCTCCTCCTGGTTTTCGTGGGTCATGTATACCACCATTACAAGAGGACTGGCACTCTCCACACGCCCGTGCACGCGCACATGCCAGGCATCCGCAAACGGGCTCTTCAGGAGCTCCAGCTCCATCGACACCTTGTTACCGCGGTCGTCCACCACCTCTTTGGCGTAATGCAGACCGTCGTTGATGACCCACTGCACGTGCATCACCTCTGCGTCGCGGCCCGCCTTCTGCGCCGATCGCGGGGCGTTGACTTTGTTGTGCATGTAGGGCATCAGGTGCCGCACCGGGTGCATCTTGGCGGAGTCGTACCACGCGAGGCCTACCGTCACGGGCTGCGGCGTGCGGCTCTTCACGGCAAAGATACGGCTGGGTTCGTACGTGCCCCACATCATGGTGCGGTTGTACTCCTTCGAAAGGTAGAGCGGGGGCTCGGTGAAGTAGCGGGTGTAGCCCTCCTCCATCGCCTTGACGGTGCTGTCAGACCAGATGTACTTTTCCCGCAGACGGCACCGCAGGTTCTGGAAGACAAAGAACGGGGTGAGGTGAATGATGACGAGAAGAGGGATGCCGAGGAAAACGCAGATGAAAAGCGCGTAGCTAAGGATACCACGTCGGGTGCTTTTAGCGTGGCGCTTCTTTTCGCGGGCTTCGCGCTCGCTCGCTGTTTCGGCGGGCATGTTGAGCTCCGTAACTCCTGCCGTACTCTCTGCTGCCCCCTTACCCAGTAGCGGGCGACGATCGCGCATCCCCATCATTGCTTCGACTACGTTAGCGTCTGTATTGTGAGGCACTGTAGCTATGCGCGTACATGCACGTCCACCCTGAATGGTACACAGACGAACTGAGGAGCGACGGCACCACCAAAAGCGTCCCCTCGATTTTTTTTCTCCTATGTGTTTCCGGTGGTCGGAGTTCCCTTCCGTTGTTGTTGTTTTTTGAAGTATAGCCGATGTATTCCCTTTGACTGTTGTTTTTTGTGTGGCTGGTATTTTGCAGTGGAGGAATTCAGTGGAAAGGGCGAGTGGCGGACAAGGAAAGAAGGGACGAACTTGCACAATGCATGAGAGAGCACCAGAGAGGGTGGAACAAAGCAATCCGCATGAAATGAATTGGGGCAACGCTCTGATAGCATCGCGCGTCGCAACATTAAAATGGCTTGGTGCTGCCTTTCGTACGTTTGCACTTGAGGAAAGTTAGAGTAAGGAATGTGATACATCAAGGATTCAGCCGCACGCTCAAATAGCTTTCGATAGTTTAAGGGCTAGGATCAGGCACTCGTGTGATTGTATTTCCCTCTTTCCCTCCCTTGGTCATCTCGAATCGATCCAAGAAGCTTCGCGTGGTGTGCCGAACAAGTCAGAAGTGCCGACAATGGGGGACGGCATCTGCTGCTGCTGAAACGGCGTTTCCTCCTTGATGCGGCGCCACACAAGCGGTGTGGTCGCTTGAGGTTCCTCAGCACCTTCCCTGGAAGTCGTTGCCAGGGCACCCAAGTCGTTGGACAGTGGCGGCGACAGCGGCCTTGGCGAGTGTAACGAGGTGGAACGTGGGTATTCCTCTGCCAAAGAAGCAGCACCAAGAGGGGACCCATCCGGCTTGATAAACGCAAGGCGAATGGGTCGACCTGGCGACTGTTGCCACGACTCCGGACTATCGTCATTTTTCACTGATGAAGAGGATCTCAAATGCAGATTGTGTCGCTGCCGCTGTTGCTGCTGGGCAGAGGTCGGCGTGGAAGCGCCGTCCGGGAAACTTGTCGAATGAGAGAAAAACACATCTGCGGCTGCCTCGTTGTACAGCTGTTGGGACAGTCGCGTGCGGTTGATGGGCTGAGCCGGGTGGGTAGAGAGCACGGAGCCTTCGCGGAGCGGTGAGAGTGACGGCGAGGCTGTGGGCGTATGCACTCCCTTCCCTTCCGGGGCTGTGCGCGCATGCCCTGAAACGCCGGCTGCGGTAGCCGTTGCATCCGGCGACGACAAAGGCACAGAAACTCTCGCGCGGATACGCGAGGACACCAGTCCATCGCTGGATTTCGGCAGTCGGCGTGGAGGAGATAGGTGATCCGACGTTGACGACACGGAGATCGACTTCTCCGCCAATGCAGCATGGTGCAGCGTCCCCTTACCGGAGTGGCCGGGAAGCTGAGACGCCGTTTCGGAGCGCCGCAGCGGGGAGATGCTCAGACGAGACGAAGAAGGTGGCTGTGGCGACGGCGGAGGAGGAGGGGCAGGTGATACAAGCCCCTGATAGCGCCGCCGAGATACGAAGCGATCCGCCTCTGAAGACGTCTCGCCCGGCATAGAGGCGTTGGGCCGTTGGTTGCGGGACCACAGCGCTGCGGCCGCAGCGGATGGAGTCGCGGGCGACGCCGGTGGTGGCGTTCTACGGTCAGGCGAAAGGGGCAATTTGCGGGCGTAGTCCAGGCGATAATGTGGT
This sequence comes from Leptomonas seymouri, assembly GCA_001299535.1. NCBI lineage: Eukaryota > Euglenozoa > Kinetoplastea > Trypanosomatida > Trypanosomatidae > Leptomonas > Leptomonas seymouri. The sequence continues at coordinate 5,325 of LJSK01000071.1, forward strand.
GGCATTTCCTCTAAAAGGGAGTGAGAAAACACCCGCGCGCGCGGTGCTGGCGTCGGTCCGTCCCAGTCATCTTCACGCCTTCGGCTGGCATCGAGTCCAGCAGCCGGCAAAGCGGTGTCGCGCACCTGATGCGTGGTACGAACACTCCGCAATGGCCGAGTGCTGTCACGGACATTAGAGTCATTCGTGGTGGTGGACGACAAGGGAGATAAAGGGCGACCCGGTAATGACCGTAAGGCTACTGACTGGGCACCGCGACGCTTCGCCACGTACCGCTCCGGCGTGACACGGATGCTCACATCTTTCTCCTCTTTTTCCACGGCGGGCAACGTGCTTTGTGTCGCGTTTGAAGGCGTGACGGCAGCGCCGTGCTGAGGTAGCGAAGACGGCTGTTGCTGTTGTCGCTGATATGGTGCTACCAGGGACGGTGCTGCTGGTGTGGGTAGAGACGCTTCTGTTGCTGCTGCCGCTGGCGGGGTAGATGATGACTTTGCGCGCTCCATCGAGACGCGCTCGACATATCGCAACAGCCTTGTACACTCCGCTTCGAGAAGCTTGATGCGCTCTTCGTACTGCTGTGTGGAGCGATAGTGTCGATCCACCTGGTGTGCGAGTTGACGCGCCATCTCCTCCTGCTGCCTTGCGGCCTCCTTCTTAACGGCAGAGAGATCCACCAAGAAGCTGCACAAGAGGCCGTTCATCTCAGGACTCGCCGCTTCCGCCAAAGGTAGCACATTGCTCGTGTGTAGAGCCGTACTTTCAGAGATTTCACTAGCAGCAGGTTGCTGCAGCTGCGATGGTGGTGGTACCGCCAGCTCCTTACCGGCAGCCTTTAGGTCGTTGTCCACCTCACGCATACCCTGCACGCACGCCTTCAGCACATCACACACCCATTCCAGCTCCTCCGACAGCTGCAAGGAAGCAGGCGCGGCGGTCCAGTGAGCGGAAGATCCGGCGTGGCTCGCATTATTTCCTCCGCTCTCGTCCACGTGCGAAGAGCTGTCAGCATTTGGACGGCGATAGGGAGAGGGGGTCGTGAATCCGCTGCGTAGTGTGGAAAAGGCAGTTCCCCGCGACTGCATCGTGAGTACCTGCGGTACATCTCTGCCTCCTCCGGACAGCAGTGTCTCTTCAAGGGAGCTCGCATGTGCCACCGCCTCGAACGTCGCACGCGTCGCATCATGCAGAGCCTTCTGCAGCTCGCTCATTGTTGAAGATGCATGCTCGAGCATGAGGCGAGCGCGCGCCTTCTCCAGCTTGGCGGCGGCCACGCGCTCCAACAGTGCATTTGAAGCAGTCATCAAGAGGCGGTAAACGGTGCCGGTGTGTAACTCCTCCGTGTCCTCTGTGGCCTTGTGCAACACCGGCGTCTGCGCTCCTGTGAGCGCTTCTATCATCGCCTCCAATCCTCGTTTGAGAAAGCGCCGCTCCTCTTGCTGAGACCGAAGGAGAAAGACCACGCGAGCAGATTCCGAAACCTGCTCGTCACGCTTTGAGGCCACCAGACGGTCTGCCAGGATGTGGCAACGCTCCTCGAGCGCGTGCATCTGCTCCCCGTTTACTGCCACGGCGTCCTTCACAATTTGATTTGTGTTGGTGCGCAAGCTATCCAGTTGCTGCTGAAGCGAGACATTTTTTTGTTGTGCTTGCAGGAGCTCCAATCGAAGCTTTTCGTTCTCCGACTGCAGGCGCTCAAAAAGGGAGGCACGGGAGTTGGCAGAGGGAGGTTTCGTACGCGCAGCGCCCGGAGCGCCCCGCCGCTCCTCCATGCTCCGCTTTCTACGAGTGAGTACGGAAAAAACAATTTGTATGAGGGGGTGTGCTAGTCTACGTGTTCTGCATCTAATCTACTCTGCACATCAGAAAAGATAGAAAAAAAAGCCATGTAATGCGCGGAAGAGGAGGGAGGAGAAGGGGGCGGGAGCTCGTGTTGCAACACCGCTGCTGCGATTCGGTTTGTCCGAGTGCTCCGTGGCAAAGCAAAGATGCGCCAAACAGGGCAAAAGGGAAAACAAAGAGTTTCACTTCACTCCCCTTATTCCGCAGGATCTATTGTCGCTCTGTACGACGCGTGCTTCGTTTGCTGTGGATTTGTAGCAGTAGGCAGGTATGAAAGCGGTCAAAGAGGCATAAATAAAGTTGCCATATGTATTTATACGCATTTATATAGATATTTGCAGAGGCAAACATAAAAACAAAAGATGGGAGAGATGGAAAGTGCACAGCGCAGAAAGAGCCCCATCTCGTCAACAGTGTATGGCACCACCTCTTCAGATCGCATTGCCGATGTTCCGCTGATAGCAGACATATTGCAAAAGGAACACGCGTTGTAGGAATACACATCTGGCCTTACGCGACCACACCTGTAGGACAATTCTAATGCAACACCGAATAGAGTACTGCATTTGGGCGATAAGGAGTCATTTATCGGCGCCAGCTTCGCCTCGGGGTGTCAACTCTTACTCGAAATGAGAGCGAGTACAATGCTCTTCTCCCGCTTGTGTGTGTGTGTGTGTGTGTGTGTGTGTGTCAGCTTAGTTGCTTGGCACAGCAAGTGCATCAAGCATGTGCGCGTGTGCATAAACATGAAGACAGAGCACATGCAACCCCAATTCAGCATACACAGACGCACTTGTGAACAACTCAAGAAAAAAAACGAGAAACAAAAAGAGCCAAAAACAAGAAAAACAGGCGTTCGCACCGCAGCGTCGCCCGTCCACCTATGCGCCCTTTCCCCCTCTTACTGCTCAGGAAGGGCTCCGCTGCCGCTCTTGTAGCGCCCCACCCACAACTGACCCATCGCATCAAACGACACCCTCGACTGCTTCTGCACAGCAGCGTTCTCCGTCGTCTCTGCGAACATAATGCGGCCCAGCCATGGCTTGTTCTCCGGCAGCAACTGATTGTCCACCCCACGAAGTATAAAGTCGAGGGCCGGTTCGGAGATCTCCTGCCCCTTGCTAGCAGCGTACTCCTCATGAAAGCGCTGTGCCCAGCCTTCCTCCTCCAGACGCTGCAGAGAGTACAACATGGTGTGGTAGGCCTCCATGCTCATGGCGAAGTTGCTGCGACGCATCGCGTAGAATATGGCAAGCGCTTCTGCGTAGCTGTTCGTCCGTGCAAACAAGTGTTGGATAGTGCGCATAGACAGCTGGCGACCCTGCCGCGCACACACCTGCATCAGCTTCAGAAGTAGATCGGTACCGTGGGTCGAGGAGAGCGGCACGCACAGCAGGAGGAGGCGATCCAGTGCGTCGCCAAGCCCACGACTCACGTCCCCCTCTCGCGCAGTTGTAGGTGCTAGCTGATACTTTTCGAGAAGAGCGGCCACCGCAGCGCAACGCTCCTCTGCCAACCTCGCCTCCGTAGCGTTCGCCTCCTCCGTAGTTGGTGGGTCGGTAGAGGTCACCAACGCCTGCTGCTGCTCTTCGACTTCCGTTGTGCGAGCCCACAAGTCGTGAATCTCACGCCGCGCCTCTGCTGCTCGCTCCATCACGTGGGCAAAACCGGCGGTGGGGCTTGCCTGCTGTGCGCCTGCTGCGTCATGTGACTGCGGCACAGCGCCCGCCTTCTGCGCCGCCTCTGTCGTGCCCTGCCACCGGCGCTGCGCCGTCGGACATGCAACGACCATGCTACCCAGGATGCAGGACGGCAAGGAGGAGACGGAGAGCGAATTCACCTGCGCAGCCCGCTGCACAGGACGACGCAGCACCGAAAACGTCACCTTGCACCCTCGCATTCCCTTTCTCGTTGTTAGAGGGCGTAAAACCAAACTCGCTAAGCAGTGGTGTGTGTGCATGTGAGGGAAGATTTTAGAGTCAAGAGGGAGCATATGTAGCCTATGAGGACGGGACGACAGCAACGGCAAGTGTAATCACAGCATCAGCCGTACTGTCTGGCCGGTGGAGACGCATAGGCTGTCGAGAGGTCTTTCGAAACATCAGCCGTCATCTTCAAGACAGCAGCGCGTAGCACTGGCTGCCCTAGATGCTCGCGAAATGAAGTACTCAAAAATAAAAAGAGAAAGCTTCTACGATGGCTACCAAAGTGCTTGTTGCAGCCTCGTAAAATCAAAGTGGCAGCGTCTATGGTAACTATGGCCTGCAGTGTCAATCTTGCAGCAAAAAAAAGCTGCTGCTTTCACGACGAGCCACGGCCTTTACCTCTCTAGCCAGTTGCTTCCCGCTGTGTATGGGTATAGCTTTGAACGCCTTTAATGCAGACGCTTACCTTACTCAATTTAAACAAACTGTAAACAAAAAAAAAAAAGGGAAAGAGGAACAACAACAACAACAACAACAGAAAAGGGGTCAACGTTCTTCTTCATGGTAAAGCCTGAACATCGGAAAGGAAAGCAGCAGTTCCAACTCTCTGTCGCTCTTCTCCATCTGTAAAAAAGAAAAAACATTTGTGGCCTTCCACAGTTGACTTGAATTGCGTTCTCACAGCGCGCGCAACACGACGGAGGCAAGCATTTCAAAACGCAAAACCCAAAACACGGCACGTACGTAGCACAGATCAAAAGAAACACATAAACATGTATCCTACCCAACATCTGCACCCGCACACAGACTGGGGGGAACGGATACGTGCTGCCGTCCATAAGCACAGAAGAGCAAACAAACAAAACTCAAAAAAGGAGTTTTCAGTTCTGTGATAAAAAAAAGAAAAACCCAGATGAGGCAATCCAAAAAAAGGAAGCGCGTAACTGTCGCGTCCCCTGCGTCGCTGGAGCACGGATGCCACAGCCCTGTGAAGCGGCAGCGTTTGAGCCTTACCGGGAAGGGTATTCTTCTTTTCATTTTTGGTGCTCTCCTTTTTGATCATCGAGCACGCAGAGATCATCAGCAACGCAATCAGCTTCCTCTGCGATCTTAGAACATCGACACATCGGCGTTGCTGTTGGCCAGCCACGGAATGGCCTCAATGATGCCGCTAATAGCCGAGTAGAAGAAGGGGAGCAAAATAATACGGATCGGGAAGGCGAGTGTGTAGGCGCCGTACACGGTGATGCCCGTCACACACGCGCGCTCCCAGAAGGCTTTGCCGCGCGAGCCGACGCCGAACGCCTTCTTGGAGCGCAAAACGCCGCCGTCCGCGCGTGTCGCCGACAGCGCGCCGCCGGCCGGGGAACCGCTGGCCCGGCTGCTGAGCGCGTTCAGGCGGGCAACCGAAGGCGTCACCTTTACGTCTTCGTCTGCGGATGCCTTCGCTGGCGCCGCCCCGCTGTTGGCCTCCTTGGTGGGCTTCGCCCCGCCGGCGGACTCCTCCTCCTCCTTGCGCAGCATCTCAAGCATCAACGGGATCTGGGGGGCACGCTGTAGAATTTCCGGCTGCGCACTGCCAGCAGCGTCGAGGAACTCCTTAGCTTCCTTGTAGGACTTGGCCATGCCGTGCTCGCCCTTGATATGCATGCATCCACGCACAAAGTAAGCCGAACCGCATCCGCGGTCCATTGCCTTTTGCAGCCACGCGTGGTACTTGGAGATGCTCTGCTGGGCCTCCATCTCCTCCTCCGACAGCATCGACGACGAGGTGGCGCCGCGCAGCCACAACTGCGCAAGGCTCAGCATCGCGTTAACATGTCCCAGCTTCGCTGCACGCTGGTAGAAGTACACGGCGGCAGGGAACAGCGGAAGGAAGTGACGGGCGCCCTGGTCGTACAGCTCGCCCACGCGTTGGTTCACGGCGGCGCTCGGCTCCGAGTCGTCCAAAGCGCGTCTCATCAGCAGAAAGGCGCCACGTGGCGACTGGAGCTGGCTGTAGATGTTGTACAGCAGGAGCGTGCTCTGCTCATGCTTGTGGTGAATTGCAGCGAGACGCAGGAAGTGCAGGCAGCCCTTGATGTCCTGATCCTCAAAGAACTTCAAGCCACATGTCATCAGTTCCGTCGCGTTCAGTGCGCGCTCGTCGTCGGACTCGAACTCCTCCTCTTCGTTCTCGTTGGACTCGCCAATGTTCACGCGTGCCTTCTGTAGGTCTAGCTGCGTGCATTTGAGAAAGTTCTCCAGCGTACTGGGCTGCGAACGCAAAGCGCGGCACTCGTTGTGCAAGCGTATCATCTCGGCCAAAATCTTCTTGTGGTCCACGGCGGTCTTGGACGCATCCGTGTCCGTTGGATTGCTCAGCGTCATCTCGACCTCGGCGAGCTTCTTCTTGATCTCCTCCTCCTCGACGCGGTAGTTTTCTAGCTCGGCCTTGATGAAGGCAGACTTGCTGTCTTCCTCATCGCCGCCCGCGTCCTTCTTGCCCGTTACCTCCTTGGCCGCCTCATCCAGTAGCTTGTCGAGGTCCCCATCGCTCCCGCCCTCCGCGGCATCCTTCACTGCATCTTCCTCCTTAGCGGCCTTGCCCGCTTCTTCTTCCTTCTCCGCCTCCTCCCCGGGAGATGGAAGCACCGGGAGCTGGCTGCGAAGCATCCGGTTGATCTCCGTCGTGGTGGTCAGCAACTCGTCGTCGCGGCGCATGGGCAGGTCGAGAAGGCAGCTCCATGGTGCACCGACGAGCTTCTCCAGCTCCACCACAAGCAAATTTTCGTTCTCCACGCGCCACTCCACCTCATCCTTCACGGCGGCGTAGAGGCGCCATTGCAGCATGTGGGAGTCCTTCTGGCTGACACTCAAAATCGCCTTGTCCTTAATTATCACCGTCAGGTCACGCGGGCGCGCGCCGTTGGCCAGCGTGAGCGGGATGCGCAGCTCCAGGGTGGTCTCCTCATCCGTGCCCTGAGTCCAGCGAGCCTTGCCAATGCTCTCAGTCACAGGAATTGACATGATGCTGAAAGGGGTAGAGAGGGTAGGTGCAGACTAGAATCACAAACAGGATCGTAGAAAGCAAGCTGTTGTGTGAATGTGCAACTAAACGAACAGGTGGGAGCAGCTCAAAAGCAACTACTCGGACGGTAGGTATGGCTTCACAACACAGTGACTAATAGTGTGTGTGTGTGTGTGTCATTGCAGAGAAGAAAAAGAAGGCGTGGCATGTTCAACACAAGCGAGTGAAGGATGGAAAATGCTACAACGAAACCCAACATGGTGGCCTACACCATGACTGCTTCTCTGGCATTTGCAGCAAGTGTGCGACTATCATTCGAGTGAAGCTGTTCCCTTCAGTAGCCCGGGGTCTCTTTTCTTTTCGTGAATAGCCTGGTGCTCTCTTTTTAAGGTCGTTACGAAGGGCAATATAGAAAATACGAAAGAGCGACTGTGTCTTACGTGTGCGGCTCTTTGCAGAGCGAATGCTCACTCACGTTTTAGCGACACTCGTGGGCGTGCCATCACAACACTTTGGGTGCGATAACGAGAAGAAGAGATGGTCTTCACACGAACCACCTCAACATCCGCCTTCTCCAAAGCATTGCGAAAGTCATCCTCGTAGGTGACCTCGCCAAAGTCAATCGTCGTCACGGCTCTCAGCAAGCGTTTTACGAAAGGGGTGATGTAGAGGCCAACATACGTGCGCTTCTCAAAGGTCTGCGTAAAGAAGATGTTGCACCCATCAGGCACCTTCGGAACAGGGCTACGCAGCATCTGCACACAGTGCCGCAGAGCCTCTACTTGCTGGGGAATAACCATGAAGCTACCAGAAAAATAGATGATGTCAAACTTCTCCTTGTGGGGCTTGTTGTAGTCGTGAATGTCTGCCTGCTCCACCTTGACCACGTCCTGCAGGCTACCGCCGCACGCGGCAATGTTTGCCTGCGCACTGTGCACATAGTCCAGATCGTAGTCTACGCCCGTCACCGCCATCTGCTTACTGACGATAATATCACGATTCGCAATTAAGCTCGTCGCCGTGCCGATCCCAACGTCCAGCATGCTAGTGTTTACGGGACACTCCAGAAGCACCTCGCGATACCACCGCGATGTCATCGGCACAACAAAAACGTCATACACCCACGCCCTGAGGGACTTAACGTGCGCCTTCACCGCCAACATGACTGCTTACAACGCACTTAACGCTCCTCTACAAAACGGCGATTTTCCTTCTGCGTCAGCGCACAAACACAAAGCAGGAGATGGGGGAGAGGAAAAGCAAGCGCAGGAGGCACGAGCGTTGAAAAAGAAGCTCAGAAAAAAACCTTCGGAGAGGCTCCTCAGGCACCCCAGACGTGATCGTCGTGCTGACTGCACACAGGAACTAAGGTTGAAGACAAGAAAAAGCAACTGTGTGGCACAGAAACAAAAGTAGAGGGTGAAACACGCTCACTTCGCACCCATGCTGTCTCCGTTGCTATCTTCACCACTGCTCACTGAGGGCGCTCTGTCATTATGGAAAGTCCTTGTTGGCTTTGTTAACTCCAGTTTGCAACGCATATATATATGTACGGCAGTCGCGCGTACATCTTGCATGCATCAGAATAATTTTTTTTTTAAAGCAGTTTAGAAAAAGAAACCTCTTGACAAGAAGCCCAGTTTAACTTGGTTGGGTGGATCGTCTCGATCCCCTCACAGCTCCAACATGTCGCCGGAGTATTTCTACTCAGAGCCACGCAGACGCTTACGCGCCAGACGCATCCACTCCGTCAGCTGCCCATCCAAAACACTTTCACTGACAAGGCGATTCGAGCGCACATCGGCATCAGACAAGGGCCGCCGCTGGCGCCCTTTCCGCGAGCTGTCTCTCTGAAAGATGGACCCCACAGCACGGGAAAGAGCACCGTTGTAGCCAAAGAACAGATGAGAGAGATGCGGCACGCGCTGCTGCAGCGTTGCGGACAGTGCGCCTTGCTGATGGGCAGCCAGCAGCCAAAGAGAAGCTCGTTCGTTGAGGCTCGAGCCCATCACCTCAATCTGCGTGACTATGCTCACCGGAGGTCCACGCAAGCCACCAACAAGGAGAAGCTGCTCCGTGCCGTTCGCAAAGCATGGACGAATAAGCAGCTGGGCGAGTGAGCCGTGGCAGGCAGCGACGTGCGCATCATCCAGCAAGCTTGATGGGGAGGCTGAGGAAGACGTGGGAACCGACGAACGCACTGTCCGCTCCACGAGCGATTCCACTGCAGACCGATACTCGGTGCACGATAGCCGGCGGCGCATGCGTTGAGTCTCCGCAACGCTCTCTGCAGAGGAGCAGGAAACGTGAAAGAAGTGCGGCAGGGTGCGAAGAGGGAAGGACAGTCGCTGCCACTTGCTGTTGCGCAGTGTGCACGCCCACGACGTCGTTACGGGCCTACCGCCCTCTCCCTCGCCGCCAAGGAGAACAAGCATGCACCGTGACTCGGCGGTGGTCACACTAGCAGACCACATGTTGCCATCGTCGTCGTCGTTGCCATCATCGCCATTCGCTGCTTCCTCCCCGTAGCAGGCACCGCGGTTCCCTGCCCCGCTGGCCGCGTTGAGGTGCCCGATTGCGCCACAACCCTCGCCGCTGCAAAGAGCGATGCGAGTCTGCAAAGCAAAGCCAGAGGAGTGTAGCGCTGACGAAGGCACCGGTGTACTGCCCCGCTTCCCTCTCGCAGGCGTTGTGGGAGTGGTTGCTAAGATGGCAGACATGTGAAAAGCCCGCCGCGGGACATCCAAGCCAAAAGGGAAAAACACTTCCCGCCACACTCGCGTGCGCACATCCAAAACGTGCAGATCATTCAGGTACACGTGGCCCTCTCCCACCCCACCAAACATCAAGAGATACCGGCCTTCATCGGCCATGTTCGCCGAGTGCCCGAAGCGCGGTGCGGGCCGTGCGCCGTAAGTAGTCACAGGACTACAACTCCACGTCCACGTTTCAAGGTGCAGCTGGAAGACCTCCAGCTCCACAAAGGCAAGTGGGTCGCCTCCGTTCTCAGTGCCACCAATGTAGGCGAAGGAGCGGACGGCGGCTGCCTCGGCCGATTGGTCAGCCCACGGCGTCAGCGTCGCAAAAGCGCGCGGGGCCGCGATGGACATGGACGCCGTGTCCAGCGGAAAGAAGATGGTGTGTTGTCGCAGTGTTGGGTCCGCCTCGGTAGCCCCTCTTCCCTTTTTGGACACTAACGTGATGCACAGCAGAGGGTGTGATAGGATGCTCTTGTGAGGTATGACCGCGCCACTCAAGCTTGGATCTGCCAGAGGCGCAGCAGCAGCGGAAGCAAGAGAAAGCTCCTCCCGCAGCGCCTCTCTGCTGTCGCGTCCCTCAGGTGAAGAGGGACAGCTGCTACATGTGCTGACTAGCTGCGAAGCTCCACCTAGAACGATAGATCCATAAAGCTCGATATCCTCTCCCACCAAAAGCCCAGGCGTTACTTCAGCATTCGAGTTTAAGATATTGTGGCGGTCAGCGGGAAGGGCTGCAGTTCTCGAACTGCCGGTACTGCGTTGATCCGTGAGGAAGTACTGCAAAAGTGAAGAGTCTAGCGTGGTCAGACACACGGCGCAGTGTCCAATACGAGGCGGTGGAGGGCGTTCAGCTGAGCTGTGTGCGAGACGCAATGTTGGGTGTAATCGATCCCAGCGAAGATGCGAGAGGAGAGACGCGTCGTCGCGGATCCGTGTACACCTCAAACTACCCGTCGCCTCCTCTTTAGACATTCCACTGAGCTTGGGGGACGCGTCTGACCAATGCCAGAGACTCGTCTGATTTGAGATGGAGAAGGGCGACGCGCAAGGGGCCCCACCGTGCTGGAGAATAAACATATCCGCCATTGGGAAATCGGTTAAGGGCAGTACAGGAAGCGTGACGGCGGTGGCACCATACCACGCCAGCATATCCTCGTACAATGTGCTGTGCAACACACACCACGCCGGCGGCCCCCCTTGCGATGTGCGCCGCGAATGTCTGTTGCGCCGACGTGTTCGGACAGCATTTTTGTCGTAGTAGCCTGGCACACCTCTTTCTACACCGGTGTGCGCTTCCCCCTCGGACGCGTACGATGATGCAGACGACAAGGCAGAACCGTAGGACGAGCGGCTGCCCTCTTCACTCTCATGCATTGGGTAGTAAAATATGGGACGGTCGTTCGTCTCGTCATCGTAGTCGCACTCCTCCTCGCTGTCGCAAGGGTCATCGCGCTGGCGATAAAAGCGGCGACGCTGCTCCCCGGTCGGGAAGCCGTCGTAGCCAAACAAATACCAGCTTCGCATGATACCTGCTGTTGTCAGCAATGGGGAGAAGACAAAGAAAACGAGCAGCGGGGAACCAACAACAAAAAAAAAGCAAATGAGAGAACATGGTGGGAATGAGTTGCACGCACACCTGCTCTGCACACTTTCCGGCCAGCCTTCTAAAGGAAGAAGAAAAAAAAATGGCACGTCCACTCCTTTTCCCTGCTGTAACGACAGCGTAAGAAATCATCGGTTCCAGGACAGCAGAAATGTGGCAAAATACTTCAACGCACGCCTGCTCTCTCCTCTCTCTCCATCCAGCCTTCGTTGACTTCGTTTCTTCATGCAACAGCACGCAGTACCTTTTTTTAATTCTCTTTTTTAGGGTCTTTGTGAAAAGCTAGTAACGTTTCGTGGAATTACGGAGAAGGCAAAGTGCGACGTGCAGCGCGGGGAGGGGGGACAAGGGAAGGAAAAAAAAAAAGGAGAAGGCGCATTGGCAGCACCGGCACTACGCGCAGTTGAAAGATCAACGTACGACACGCCTTTTGGTCGTCTTTGCAGTGGAAGAGCTGACAAGAGCCTCCTCTTTCCTTGCCGTCGCGCTCCGCTTGCGCTTAACCTCGGATGACGAGACCTGATGGAGCACCTTCAGCATCAGACGGCTGGGGGCGCCGCCTCTCAACTCGGCCTCGGACATGAAAAAAATACGCGCTGCAGCCGGAAACGGACTGCGACCACCATCAACATGGTGTTCGTCGACGACGCTGGCGACGGCACCGAGAAGTTGAGGTGCACTCACCTGAGCCGGCCATTGCACGTGTAGCACCTCCACATGCATGTCAATATGGCTAAAGATGTGGCGGATACCGCCACAAGTCCTCACGCTTAGTGGTTTCATCTTCCTTGTTTGCAGTAGGGGCAGCACACACAACGGGTGCTCTTGGAGCGCGCACCCTTCACCCACTTCGCCATTCTCGGTAGCGGCACTTACGGTTGGAAACTCTAACATGCCTGCGAGCAGCCCAGTTGGAGGTCGCCGCATGACAACGAAGCGCCGCTGGCTTGCCTCTGGCGTTGGCGCCGAATCCTCTATGACCTCGTGCACCACGCAGACCTCATTGGCACTCCGCTTTGGAGTTACAGCTGCTCGTACGGGGATGACGCCCTCAATTGCGTCGATCTCGCCAGCGTGCAGCAGCGCGTAGGCACAGCAGTGCGCCTGCAGGGGGCAGGAAGAGCAAAGCGGGGCGCCACCAGGGCGGCACACAGAGGCTCCAATCTCCATGAGGCCTTGATTCAAGGCGCTGGGGTCTCTGCAGACGACGGAAGCGGTCTGAGGGGTATTGCCCATCAGCTCCTGCCCCCACGCGCACGCCCGCTTTACGTTCGCGGGGACCTTGGGGTCGAACCCACGCTCGCCGCGCAGCCGACTGAGAACGCGAATCACGTTACCGTCAACGGAGCAGACAGCCTCGCCAAAGCCCATGGACGCCACAGCAGCAGATGTGTAGGGTCCAATCCCCGGCACCTTCAGAAGCTCCTCCTGCGTTGACGGCATGGAAGCAGCGGACGTGGGAGAGTGATCGGCGCTAGATTGCCTGCGACTCCACTCAATAAGGTACTGCGCTCCTTTCTGCAAGTAGAGAGCGCGCCGGTAGTATCCCATGCCCGCCCAAACCGCCTTCACCTCTTGCTCAGAGGCCGCAGCAAGCGCCTCAATCGTAGGGAACTTGTCCATCCACTTCTTGAAGTACGGTATCACGGTTTCCATCCGCGTCTGCTGGGACATGACCTCAGACACCCATACCTCATACGGGTTGTAAAGAGGCGTGCGAGCCGTTGCGCTGCCCGAGCTTCCTGCGACGCGCTTAGAAGAGAGCGACGAAGACGACGACTCAGTCCGTGCCCCTGTCCGCCATGGGAGGTCTGTGCGCTGATTTTCGCACCACCATGCTATCACGTCGTCCTGAATTGCACGGTAAAACTCACATGTTGCGGAGGCGCACGTTGGAGTGCGCCATTCATGCAAGTCCATCTGCTTTACAACGAAATGACGGGACATGCCAGCCTCCGCTGTGTAGTAGGACAGCCGTTGTTTCTTGGTGGGGGTGTGAGATGCGGCTCTCCTGAGGTACCAGTACTGCGTCGCTTGAAGTGAATAGAAGAAAACGAGCAGCAGAAAAAAAAAGCAAGGAACGTGGCAGCTTAACTACACGCCGATGGCATATCACTGATGATGAGCATGCATCCGTCTTGAAAGATGTCAGCAACACTGGCTAAGCCCATAAAAAGGAGCTTCGTAGATACGAGAAGCAATAGCTACCGAGATTCTCCTCTTGGGGAGCCGTTTATCGCTGCTGAGAAAAGCTTTTTTTGAAACTTCGTGAAGCTAACCTCAGGCTGCCTTGTTGCACTTTCACATCATGAAGCTGCCCAAAGAGCCAGTTCAGCCATTTATTTTATCTAGGACATTCCTTCTTCTTAGCGAATCAGTATGAATCGCTGGATATGTACATGCACTCTGTCCAATAGTAAATACAATCCCACAAAAGAAGAGGGAGGCCAACGGCGCTCACACGTTACACCTGAAAGCCATCCAGCACATTTCTTGTTCGTCCACAATCGCCTTACACTCAAAGGGAAACTCTTGCGTGTTTTTCAATACAACCCAATAAGTTTGCAGAGAAGAAAGACGCATTTGCCTCCCCCCACCCCCGCAGGCCTTTCTTTTCTTTTGGTCCTAGGAAGATTTGAACAGAAGAATGCCGGTCTGACCGACATAGAAGTAAATGTAGTTTCCCTCCTCATGTGTGACGAAGCTACCGAAATTGCGGCCGACAAAGCAGTTCCACGTAGGGCCAAACCTCCCTTCAAATTCTTTTCGAATGAAACCAGCTAATTCTTGCTCGTTGTTCATCTTGGTGAGACCTTCCTGGGCACAAAAAATTGCATAGTTCTCCATCTCCTTTGGCATCTCGGAGAGCTTGACTGTCGCACTGGGTACCTGCGTCATTGTTACTGATCACGCCGTCTAAGATGTTGCTGTAATGACTAGTGCGGAGATGGCCTTGTGCTCCAACAAGGTGCAACTCGCGTTTCAAATTGGAAACTCGGAGGAAGAAACTTCGGATATATATGGAGAGCGTCACCGCACAGCAGAAACGTGAGTGTGGGGGTGTGCAAACGCTTGTGGGTGAGTAAGAACGCCCGTCTAAATCAGCAATTCTGTGCGTGAAAGAAGCACCAAATGTGCAAACACCAGAAAATGCAACAACCGGGGAAAAAAAGAACTGCACGAAAAAGCAGCGGTGATGTCCCTTCAAGAGTTTTAATGAGTGCCCGCCCTTGTTTTTCTTTTCATCGTTGTGCCATGCCGAGTGCACAAAGACGTTTTTTTACAGCAAGCTCGAGGAAAAAGAAAAAGGAGAAGGCGAGAAAGAGGATCAGAAGTGCGGTAAAGCATGAAGGAGGCGCCTCTCTTTCTTGACAAAGGGGGGGGAGTGCATGTATAATGTCATACGCTGTATCTGGTTGCACTCTTGCGTTCATGCGTATGGCGCTTGTGCCGTTGCGCCTGGAGATCAGCGCACACCTTCTCCATCAAGGAACAGCACGGGCGGCATACACGGTGTGCAGCAAGCAAAAGGAAGGATAGACGCATCGCGCCCCGCTGAGAGTACTCCCTGTACCATCCAAGTAGACGTCTCAGTGCCTTTTTTGTTCTCTTTGTCTAACAACAACGGCGGCGTATATGGAACTTTGTAGCATAGCATCGTCAACCTTCACAGGCACATGTATCCAACCAAAGCGAATGCGCAACGCTCACAGCACAACAGGAAACAAACAGAGGCAAAGGAAAAATAAACTCAGTGTTGCACTCTTTCTTTCTTTCCTCTCACCGTCTAACTCTCACAATGAGCCTTTGCGTGTCTATGTCCTTTGGTTGGCAGATAGGAAGAAAAGAACACTTTTCACTTATCAACTGTGCTAAAAAAAAAAAAATGTACTTGGTAGGCGGTTCAAATTTACTGTATAGCACCCCTGTTGTTAACGCTTTATTTAAGACGGTATACACTATGCTTGTTTGCTGTTTTGCATACCTAGCCCCCCTTTCTTTTTTCACGCCATGCTCGGCTGAGCGCCATAGTACACCGATGAAGGTGGGCAGCAAAGACCAAAAGAAAAACCCACAAATCACACTCAAAAGGCATGCGTCTACATGACGACTCCTCTACGGCACTTGTCGATATACATATGTTTTACTTAAGCTCGCTTTCTAAAACACAAGCAAACATGAAGATGGTCGCAAAATACGCAGTGGCGCTCCTCGAAATTCTTCCCTTGCGTGGAGGGAAAAGGCAAAGGAAGGCACCACAGTGCCCGCTTCCTCTTCACTTTCAAGCGCCGCCCTGTGCCGTAAATAGACTCCGCATCATGAAAGGAACTGGGTTTTGTTATCATTTAATTTGTCAAAAATTGAAGTCCTAATTAAAGAAAGAAAAAAGATTCCCTGCTCTTCGCACCTCACGGTTCTCCCACATTCACCCTTCATCCTCGCTTGCGGGTAGAAGACAGACAGAGAGTTGGAAACGTCATATATGCAAGCACACGGGTTAGGAAAAGGCGGAAGGGTGCATAGAGGAAGCTGTACAAGCAGCGCCCTTGCAGCTAACGTGCGAAGCCTAATGTACGAGTTTAACATGAAGGGCTGCCAGCACATCGGCAACGTCGGTTACTCAAAAACGGGGGGAGAATAAAGAGATCGTAGCGAGTAAGAAATGAAAGAAACGTCCCTGAAGCGTGCCGTTTTGACGGCAACAACATCACCCGTTTCAATTTACTTTTCTTTGTTGCCTCGTGCTGCATGCTTCCGCGCGCCAACCCCCACGCCTTTTCATCTTGCTCTCTCGCCCCGTATATAGAAAAAAAAGGAGGGGGATAGGAAAGGAGAGGGAGAGGAGAGGATTGTGATCGGTCCTCTAAATAAGTGGTCGCTCATGGACTGCGCACTTGCCAAGCGTAAAGTCATTGCTTACTTGGAGTTGCCCAGATAAATGTCGACCATCAGGGTGAAGGTGGCGACCATCTGCATACACCACGCGGTGATGAACAGAATGAGGCCCTTGCCAATCTTGTAGTCGTCAGCGTACACTATAACGCCGCACAAGTTGGCCCAGTAGTAGGCCAGCATCGTAGACCACACCACTAGGGTGGCGACCATGCTGATCGAGGAAATGATGCAGGCGACGACGGCAAGCTCGGCGAAGTGGAACAGCTCGAGAAGCGCCACACAGGTCGTCATAAAGCCGCCAATCAGGCACATCACAGAGAAGGCCTGCGCACCCTGCATCAACGAGTCAGCCTTCTTGCACTGCTTGCCGGAGCCCTCGAAGTTTTCGTAGTCGATGTGGCGGAACCAGCTACCGAGGCACTTCGGCTTGTAGCCCCAGATGGAAATGCACTCGCTGCCACCGCGCTTATCCATCATACCGATAGTCATACCGGCAAGGCACAGCACGAAAGCTGCGAAGATGAGGACAGCGAAGACCAGCACGCCGACGCTGAACTTTGGCTTGTTCTTCCCGGAGTCAGCGGCGGCCTTTACTGGGGAGTGCTTGCTGCTATGGGAGCTTGCGTCATCATCCACCGGCTGGTGGTGCTCCTGCGAGCGCTGCTCTCCGTTGGGTTGCTCCTCCACCGGGTACTCCTGCTGCTTCGGCGGCATTTTTGTTGCTTTGATGCAGTTGAACGAAATTATTCAAAAGACAAACTCAAGTAGGGCTCTGCGAAACAAAAAAAAGGGAGGCGATGTGTTAAACTCTGCTGATGCTGTTCCTTCAAAGAGATGCGAGGTGGGGTCGCTGAGAACTACTTACTATTGGAAGGGAGATACATTTTTTAGAAAGAAATGAGTGACCAGAAATGGACAGCATGTCGTCAAGAAAAAAAAAAAAAGAGGGAGTGGTTGGTGAAGAGTGGAAGAACACGCATGCGGAAGAAGTCAAATTATGTTAACAGAATGCCCGGCGGCCGGCATCTCTTTAACTCGTACGTAGCATCCTAGCGCTGTTCACGGTTGCCGTTCTCTGAACAGCACTCCCACTAGCTCTCAGCGCCGCTAATAGTATCTCCCCTCAATGCTCTAGCAGCCCATAGAAGCCATGAAGCCGTGCGATAGCGCCTTCACCGCCTCGCTACACTGTTCCTCAAAAGCGCAACAACAAAAGTACCGCGCTCTCAGGTGTTGGTGTTGGTGTTGCTGTTGATGCCTTCATGCTTCTCCTGAAGCGTAGCAGCTGACTACAAAGAGGAAATGAAAATCGGAAGTCGAGGGGGAAAAGATGATAATGACTGTAATAATAGTAAGCGGGTGCGCTTAATGAAATGCTCCACGGCTTTGGAAGAACTGCGTGGGTATCAATCACACTGACACCAAAAACGCAAAAAGGCCTTGCCTTGAGAAACCGACAGCAATCGTAATAACAACCACCGAAAGCTGTTGCGGAGTGAGCTCCAATGCAAAGCGCACCCTTCGCTCTAGCGCCCTTTTTTTTTAGCGGTTGTATGGCAGCCTTTGGAGAAGCAGTGCCATACCGCAAAAGCCAGTTGCGCCGGACACGAAGAGGCCGCAGCCCACAAAGATGGGCATAATAATAAAGTTGCTGTTATAGAAGCGCGAGAGCAAGGACCCGGCAATGATCAGCGTGCTGGCGATCAAATGCACTTGCCGGATGATGGGCAGTGGAGCCTTCTTGTCCTCAACAACAGGATAGCCTGCCATGCGCCATGCGGACATGCCACCAACGAGGTTGTAGACCTTCGCATTTCCTGCCACATCGCTGGTGCGCTTAATCGCCTCGGCAAGCTTCTCGCTTGCCTTGGAAGAGCGACCGCCTGAGGCGCAATACACGCAAAAAGTGGCGTCCTTGCCAGCAGCATCCAAAACCGCCCCAGGATTAAACCCCGACGACGGGAAGAGATGCGCGCCGTCAATGTGCTCGCGGCGGTACTCGAATCCCTCACGAACATCAACGAGAAAAACTTTCTCCTTCGCGAGCAGAGCGCTTAGCTCCTTGGCGTCGACGTTGTGGATCATCTCTGTGGCTTGCGGAGATCTTTTCAGTATGTGAGCGAAGAATTTTAGTGGTGAAAGCGACGAACAGTGCTTAATTTTGCCGGCAGGGGAGTAAAAAAAAAAAAAATAACGTCTTTGGTAAGGGTTTTGAAAGGTTCGTTTTCGATAATATATGCACTGAGATCCGGGTCTCTGCGTAGGCAATGGCAGCGACCACTACCAAAAAGAAGAGTGGAAGGAAGAGAAAAATCAAATGGAAAGAAGCAAACTACATATGTAATGCTCCTTTGAAGTAGCCAGATCTGTGCGTACCTCCTGTACGCTCCTCGTATGAAAGCCACGCAGCTTCACAGCAGCTTCCTAATGCGAAATCAGCAAATAGCACTCTTTCCATTCGCGAAGGCAGAGAATGGAAGACGGCAAAAAAAAAAAAAAAACGTTCTTGAACCGCAGAAGTGTGCGGTCTCCTCACACTCCTCTCTGAAGCACTATATAATGCTTTCGTTGCCCCTTCAGGAAAGGCACTCTTCTTCTTTTCCTTCTTCCTTTTGTCTTTGTTAGCAATCGCTTGAGCCTGGTTCATAAATAGGAGGGAAATAGAGATACGAATGAATCCGCTTGTGCTTTTTCTCCACGAGCACTGGAGATGACAAGCAACAGCGAAAAAAAAGGTGAAAATGAAAGCATCGGTCTGATTTGCACACGCCCTCCTGAGGAGGGATTTGCTTTTTAAGGGTACTGGTCCTTCGGTGAGCTCAAAGAGGCTTTACTGGGCAATCAAGTGCCACAAAAAGCAGCAGCAACACAAGCGGAAACGGGGCACAGAGATTTTTTTGCTTGAAGAGAGGAAAACGCAATAATAATAATAACATGCGACGGATAACGCGAGAACCTCTTCAGGGAGAATAGGCAAACTTGTGATGTGTCCCGTCACGGACAATAAAGCCACGTTCAATGAGCTTCTCCAGCACTCGCTTCACTTCACCGCGCGGCACCGTGAGGGGCTCCATTGCTGCAGTAAGAGATGTCATCAGCTCTTCGGCCGTCAGCGCACCGCTTTGCTTCAGCAAATGCACCACCTGGCTCTCCAACCTCTGTGGGTTTGCCCTGGTGGCGTTCTGCTGCGCGCGCTTATCACCAGGCTTTGTGACAACGCTTTGCGCAAAAGTGTGAAACTCGAGAGGCATCAAGTCAACCACCTCACCTACAATCTCAGTGCACGGCCCCAGAGATACCTTGCACGCAGGCCCGGGTGCGCCATCCAGCTGGATCACCGTCGCTTTCACGAGCGGCGTCAGAGCAGACAAGAAATCTCCTTCACCAACTTTGAGAGCATCGCACAACTCGGGGAAGGCCCACTCCGCCTTGATGTTAAAACGCTCAACGATACAGATCTGCACAAACGAAAGTCTCAGTCGCACACTCTCCTTGTCTGATCCGGTACCAGTCGGCAGTTGCATACGCACTACGCCGCAGGAATAAAGTGGAGAGAAGTCGATCTTCTGGCCGTGGCGCATCTTCATGCACCGCTCTTTTGCAACCTCGATCTCGTGGGAGCAAGCTGGTGGGATCTCCGACGTTTCAACGGAATGAGGGAGACTGGGCCACGTACCTCTTGACAGCAGGGCGGGATTCACTAGGATGTGGTTCACCGCAGAGGCTCCAATGTAAATGCTCTGGTTCTGTGTAGTTTTCAGCATGCTTCGGCAGCAGAAGAGTATAGGACTCTGTTTGATCTGAACGAGCTGCTCCATCGCACGCTGCTCTCGCTTGCCATCAAAGTGGTGCAAAAGAAGTCTTTTTGCGAGGTGTGCCTGGTAGGAAACTAGAAACGTGTCTTTTGCAGCATTCTCCGCGTCAGGCAAAAAGTAGTAGACACTGATGATATCATCCATCTCTAACTTTGTCGCGCCAGACTTGCCAAGAATAGAATTCGAAAGAGCTGCCAGCCGGTCGGCAAGCTTTTTGAAATTGACGAACCGCATGCTAACAAACCCGCTGCGCAGCCCGTCGTCCATCGCCTCCAGCATGCAACCGTTGTTATCGAAGACTGATTTTACGACGTTTCGGTACCTTTTGACGATCCCAGCAAAGCATTCGATGATGCGCGCATGAGCGTCAGTAACCTCGGCAGCAGCTTGCACAGCTTTGCTGAGCTGCGCTGCCGTGATGCGGGCCACACTGTCTTTGAAAGCTCCTTCCATCAGAGGCGCCCCTTTCCCCATGCTCCACCACAATAAGCGAAACAGAGTCCGTAGCCTCAAGTCGGCGTCCGACTCCCCTGCGGCGTCAAGCCACTCCGACATCTTCGCCGACTGAAATATATTAATGTGGTCGTCCACCAATGTTTCTACGAGCCGGTCCACAGCATGGTCCTTGTTGGTGAGAAACTTTCCGGCCCGAATAAGCTCCTCCTCGATCAAATTAAGGCACACTTTAGCGTACTCAAACAAATCGCTTTCCGTAACGCTGCGCGCTTTCGACCAGCAATGGTCGCACATATCCCGAATGTAGTCCACCTCGATGATATTGCGGTAGTAGTTGGAGTCTGGAAGCATAGAAAGTTCATCTTTGATTTCCACCGCGAACGACAATCCCGGTGTGCATCCTCCAGCTCGCTCCTCAGCAAGCAGCGCGCGCAACTCCCTGCGTAGCTGCGCGACAATATTAGGGGTCAGAACGATGGTGGACCATTTCCGTAACGCAATATCCTCCGTTCGGTCCAAGGGATTGTCCTCAAGGCCGAGAAGCGGCCACTTATCTGCCAAAGAAGAAAAAATTGCTTTTATATTCACAACTGCTACAAGGAAGGAACGCCAAAGCCGGACGTAGGTTTGGATCGTCGAGCAGCTGTCCTCCTCATCAAACGCCGATATTACGCTATTCAGCAGGTGCTGTTCAAAAATGGCGCCTTGAAGAGAGTACACCGCCATTATTTGCTGCCCCTCCCAAATCTCCTTGCCATTGACCTTGACAAGAGGAGTGTTGCTGCACGGGTGGGAAATAAGATGATACACGAGAGTGTACGCATCCATTACTGTGTTGCACATCTCTTGCGATGCATTTTCACCGACAAAAACGGACTCCCACCTTAAAATGTCGCTACATCGTTGTGTGACCTCTTTCCATAAATACGGAAAGTCTAACGGAACAGACACCGAATCGATAAGAAGATCGTTCAGCGAACGATCCAAATCGCGGCACAGTGTCATGTTTTTTTTTCTTTTTTTGGAAGTGTCTTTTCCTTTTCAATTTCATTAAAAAAAAAACTAAAAAGCTATGTACTGCAACGGTAAAATAGCTATTTCAATTTTGATCTCAATGAATCAGAGACTAAAAGAGGGAACGCGTTCAAAAGCAAAGAAAGGGGGAACAGGCAGTGAAAAGAAGTAAGAGCAGGAAAAGTGCTAAGGAGAATCAGAATGCTATAACAAAAACCTGTATTTCATGTTTTATGCACTTTTTTTTTGCTCGTTGCACCAAATACCGTGCGCATCTGGTAAATGGCATCGAGCAAGCTACTTTTATGTAAGTCTTCAGAAAGCTCCGATAATTGATTGCTGAGTGATGTACACAGAGGTTCGAAAAAAAAAAATCTGCAATATTTCTATCTGGAAGGGGTAAAAATCATGTAAAAATGAGTATTAGCGTGTAAGCGCCACCATCATTACTTCCCTTAAAGCTACTGTGATTCTTGTGGTAGCCGAAAAGTTAAGTAAACTGCCTTAACGGGGGGCAAGTACTGTGTTCCGCTGAGTTCCAACTGAATGCACAGCCTAGCCGAATAGACGTGCCTGCAATTAAGAATATATATATATAGTGAACTTCGCCTTTGCACAGAACCATGCACGCAAAGCGGAAGTCAACCACAGGGGAAAAAAGACACTTAAAAAACCCGGTTCACAAATCCCTACACTAACTCACTGGAAATTGTACACCCTTAAAAAAAGGCTCAACATCAGTAATCGAAACAAAAAGTATATTTTGTTGATAAAGACATGAAAAAACTTTGAATACACAAAGAGCACATTAAAATATCACAATAGTAGGATAAAATAATTAGCAGTGAAGCACATCAGATAACGATAAGCCCAAGAGATAAAAAAAAAAAAAGAGAGAGATAAATGCCAAATCCTTCTTCCTGAACGAAATCTCCGTGTTGTAAGATTAGTTAGCGGAGCCCTCTATTCGTTTTTCCTACGGTATTGTATCCGGGTTATTTTCTGCTAAAGCGCACTTAGCGGGCACCAACATTGAAAAACTGAATGAAATTCTAGCATCTCAGGGTCGACTAAAGATGTGAGATAAAAAAAATAAAGCATACAAAAACCTCAAAACTCCGAATCGCGGTATGTGCAGGCACCGTAAAAGGGAGCATCGCTACAATAGCTATTATTATCAACACAAAGAACGATCTTTGTGTTACACTGAAAGCAAATTGAGCCGTTTGGAACGCTCAAATAACGATTTTATTATCTGTATATAGACTTCTCCATATAATCTTAAAACCATAGCCAGTCAGGCTGCATACATTCGTACTCATTCCTTGCTCTCCGCAAGCAGTGAAGGAACCCTTTCACAAATTGCAGTGTGAAAATTCACCACACCATTTCCATGAAACAGAAGTGTATATGATCAACCAGCAACTCAGCAAAGCCATGCCTTTCTGGAAGCACTACAGGCAAACTATATCACTTCCTTCCATCAAAAGCTGCTGCAGCCATTTATAATCAGAATCAAAGTGTAATCATTATAAGCAGTAAAAAAAAAAAAAACATTGTGGCCGAAACACCGCAAAAGCAAAGGAAACTAGCAAAACTAGTTCCCAGGAGAAAGCCTTCTGCTGCTTCCCACTCTCACAATGCAGCAGTCAGTAATGTTCGTAGCACGCGGATTGATAAAAAGCAAAAAGGGAAGTTCAAGCTGCTTATGTCAAGCACTCAAAAGTGAATCCCGAGCCCTAGATGGTGCATTGCTATTGAGAAGTAAAGACAGACGCTTCTCCAAGGAGCTCTATGAGCAAAACAAAAAAAAAGCAACAGTAGACTGCATATTCGGGCACAGTCTATAATTTCGTAGAATAATGATAAAAAAGGTAAAAAAAACAACAACAACGCCAGCACTACAAAAATCCAAAGCAATAAAACGCGAAACAGCTGTGAGGCGCAGGTTTTTGATTTTCAACGATGAAGCATAATTAAACGATTCTCTTCAATTTACTACATCCGCATACGGCATGCCGTAAGGCTTAGACAATGATTTTTTCGAGGGCAAAAAGTGTTAATTGCATTTTCAGCAAAAGAAACTAACCGCCAGTCATGATGCTTCTGGGCAGCATGTACCCTTTAAAGACGCTTTTCGCGTGTTTGAAAATTGTCTAGAACTACGATCCGCTCCTGCTCTGATCTTGCACGCCCATTGAAATGAAAACCTCGACTATCCGACCATGCGCAGCACAAGTCTGCTCAATAAAAAACTAGCTCTAGGCACACATAAAAAAAGTTGAAGCAAAGACGTACATTCAGATAGGCAACATAAAACAAGGGAAGTTATTTATAATCTATGTTCCTCGTTTTGGAGTAACTCAAGCGCTGCATTAGAAGCAGCACTGGTGTTCAAATTTTACACCGAAAAGGCATTCGTCACAAAAAAAAACTCCAGTTATTGGCGGCAGCTTACGG
Source organism: Leptomonas seymouri (assembly GCA_001299535.1). NCBI lineage: Eukaryota > Euglenozoa > Kinetoplastea > Trypanosomatida > Trypanosomatidae > Leptomonas > Leptomonas seymouri. Next base: position 29,102 of record LJSK01000071.1, read on the forward strand.
GAAGAGATTTTACATCATGTTTCTGCAACAGTAGTGGTAAGGAAACATTTCAAAGAGCTCATTTTGTTGTCAAGGCAGTAAGAAGATGTGGTTTCATTCATTTGGAATAGGGAAAAACATGCTGCTAATTCTCTCTTTACAATTACAGTTAGGCAATGCTCCACAGAGCCGAAGGCGGCAGAACGAAAAAACCGGTAGCGGTCTACAAGCTCTGCGATTCTTCTCGTTAAAAGAGAATTATCATGAACTTAAGGGGAAGATAAGGCACGTACATAAAAAACGTATTTTCAGGTTTCAGGAGAAAGGTACTAAATTAATACAGGCACCTAATTTTTTCTTTTGTTATTGTGTCTCTATTTTTTTTTTTCATATTATCATCACGGTCAGAGTTAACCACACCACGTATTGCAAGAAACGCAAGAACTAGAGCCCGTGCAAAAAAAAAAAAGATGACAGCTGCTCTATTGTGCTATGCATAATTATTTCTTTATGGACTTTAACGCACAATTGAAAATCAAATGAAAAAAAACGTGTCTTTCTGTGCTGTCGATGAATACCAATGGGCCAACGACACAGAAAGCTGAAACGAGTAACCACCTCGCACGTTGCCGCGACGGTCAACCTTTCGTCCAAAGAAATAGTGTTATTTTCTCTGTCGAATGATCCGTCCCCTTCGGAGAAGGGGGGTTGCTTCCGCCTTATTGGTTGCCAGATACGTGATGGAGCAAAGTGTAGTACTTTTCCTGTGTGCTTTGCACCGTCAAGGTCAATGCGTGCTACTGGGGGCAACGGAAATTGTGCTGGAAAGCTATTCATCGTCTGCAATTCTAAGAGCTGCGCACGCATTATTTGGGGCTCAGAAGCAAGTTTATGAACCTCGGTTAATTTCTATCAAGATCACACCTTTTCCGAAAATCACTGGCATGTATTCTAAAAGTAGGTCCTCCCTGAGCGGCTTTCTGATGAATGTGTACGGGCAGCGTTGTCCAATCACCCCCCCCCTTCAGTGCACGGTATCTGCGCATATCGTACCCTGAAGGCAAAAAATATATTTCAGCAACGACATTTGGCTCAATCACTAAAATCACGAGGAAGAGGAAAACAGAGTTTGTTCCGTAAAGTTCATGAGGCAGAAGCTGGAGCAATGCCTCTCCAAGAGTGTAGGCACGACTAAACTGTGGTGATGAGCGGCGCACTACAAGTAGTCTTTGTCAATCCTCTCTACAAACTTTCTTGCAATTGCTACAGCACCCTGTGAAAAATGACGAAGCGGCTGGACCGTTTGCCAGCGTGTAGCTCAAGGAAAGCGTTTGTTTCTGGAAGGCGGAAAGACTGAAATCACGTGCACAACTGCTTGCTCACGAAAAAGTTGGAGGAAACACCTTTGCTCCAAGGTCAACAACTGGGTTAGTCTGCTGACTAGCAGTTTGTCTGGGCTCTTTTCTTATCTCTGCATCTGAGGAGTAAGCATAGCACAAACATTTTTTTTGGATGTTACCGTGGCTGTGCCAGCCAGCTGGATGTCTTCTGCCAAAAAGTTCTCCAGTTCGGCTTTCCCTTTTCTTATTGGTTCCTGCATACTCGCTATGTGTACCTATTTTAGAGGTAAGGTTCTGCCTTTCATAGGAGGAATGGTGATTGTTCTCAGACAAGAGGATGCTAACCGCCGCTCTGCTTTGCTCATTTTTTTGATTTTGTTTCCTGCAGCATGTTTATTTATGAATCATTAACTGTTGCTGCAATGAACACTTGCTTCTTACGTACTTATTTCCACTTGAAGCATGCCCGTAAATGTATTTACTAGAGCAGCTCTGCAGCAGACTGAGTATCACAGCTCCTTTACCGTGTCGGTGATGTGCACGTATATGTGAGGAGGCTGTGAGTATGAACAGCTTCTCTTTCTTCTGTTACTTTATACCCCTCGCGCATTGTCTTTCAGGATAGTTGATCTATTAGTAGTTTTTTTTTTTTGCGCACAGAAGCGTATTTGTTTTGGATGCAACAACCTCAACCTTGATGCTTTAGTGGCTTACATGCGCTGCCTGAACGGGAATAATCTTTGCTTACAGTGACATCGACCACTTTCTTCTCCTGCCTTTCTTTGCCTTCAGTTATACATTTTTTTTTTTTGGGCTGTATTCCCCTTCCCAAAGCAGGTTCATGGTGAGTTCGCGTCTCATTGGCATAGTGGCTATCTCGGCTGGAGTCTACATTCTGGGTTCCATATGCGTCGTTCAAATTTCAATTCGCAAGAAGGACACACGGTCCCGCATGAGGGAAAAGTTCCCTTATGCGGTGACTGTCATCGCTCACAGAGGTGGCGCGTTGCTTGGTCCGGAGAACACAATGTACACTTTTAAGCACAGCATCGCGGAGGGCCGCTGTGACATGATAGAGCTTGACGTCCGTGAGTCCAAGGACGGATTAGCCGTTGTCTTACATGACGAAACACTTGAACGAGTCTGCGGCGACAATTACGCCGGTGTTCTCATTTCTGATATCGTCGTCGGACCTAACCCAGCCGTTACGCTCCCACAAAGTCTAAGAAGGATTCCGTTGGAGTTCTATACACACGACATCAAGGAATACGAGGCTACAAGCGATGTGCCCGTCAACGATACCACGCGAGTCTGCCTTCTTCAGGAAGTTTTTGAGGGCCTTCCCAATGTCCCACTCCACATCGACATCAAGGATACAAACAAAGAGTTTGTTGCTAAGGTTTTCAACATGATCGCGGAGTACAAGAGGGAGAGCACCACCTTTGTCGGAAGCAGTGTACCAAAGAATGAAGACTACATCTGTGATTACTTCAAAGAGAAGGAGACTTCAGTTCGTAAGCGCTATCGTGTGTTTCCAAGCATTCGCGGTGTTCTTTGGATTCACTTCTTCTTTTACACGGGCCTTCTTCCATTTGTGCCACTTGAATTCGACGTTCTTTCCATCCCGGTCTTTACCAGTACGATGCTCTCTCTATTATCCGAAGAATTCGGCTCGACGATTGCGCGTATCGCCGCGTTTTTGCTCACAGCACCAACGCTGTGGAAGTATCTTCAATCGCGTGACGTTGCCGTCGTCGGATGGGTGATAAACGACGAACTTGATTTCAAGGAGGGAGTCGAATATCCTTTGAACGGAATAATGTCTGACAATCCGATAAAATTTCAAAATTATCTCAGCTCCCATAATGAAGCATCGAAACTTATTCTTCTTGGAAGCTAACTGTTCTTATTCCCATCGTTACTTCAACGCACACGTACACATATAAAGGAAAATACAAAGACGATGTTCATTTTTCGTATTGTGGATGTACTGGATTTCCTCTATCCTGCTTTTCTAAAGTTGAGCATGATAATGTAGATTATATGCCTCACTTTAGGTACTGGATTATATTCGAGCGCTGCAAATCATGATATGCTTGCATTGCTACTCTGATAGCTGATTTTTCTCATTAATCATTAATCAGTGCTTCGTGTCAGGAGTTGCTTTTTTCTTTTTCCCCTCCCAGCTATGTATGACTTTCTCAGCACTTCCCTATCTACTATCTCTGTATTTAATAAACATGACTGTACTTTTTATAATGTGCTCTCTTTGCCGAAGTTCATTCAATTGTGCAACATCTTTTTCCGCTATTCTTCACCACCATGATTTCTCGCGCAGTCCTTGTGGTCTCCTCCGGAGCGTTGATGGGTACTGCCCTTTTGATCCTTGCAGATGGCGCTGTCATGGCATCGAGAGTGAACTTGCCGTACCAGTTTCTTATGTGGCTGCCTACCTTAACAGCACTTATGGGAACTTTTGTTCTCTTCTTTGTTAACCCGGCGCACATTCTGAATCCAAATTCTGACGAGGATGACGAAGATGCTATCAAGAATGGTAAGAGCATGTTTTTTCTCGGGACCCTTCTCTTGTTTGCATCCATATGCCTGTCAGTATGGAAAGCGATAGATCCTTATGGAAACCACAAGGCTTCGTGGCCAGGCGCTGCATTGCCGATTGCTTCGCTGATTATTCTGCTTATGAATGTTGCTATGTTTAGTGCGCGTGTTCAGCGTGATGAGTTCTAAAGATCAACCTCGCAAGCAATTAAAAAATATTTATGCCGCATAAAAAAGTGTACCTTTTGTTCTATATTTGCTTCTTTATCCCTGCGATTTGAGCTTCAATGTCTACATTCTCTAATATTCGAAGTTGCTTTTTGGGGGTGGGGGAAGCTGTGTATGGTGCCTTCCAGAAACTCTGAATGGATGGTATTCTTTGTTGTCGTAGGCACTTTCTTCCGCTCTCTCCGTCGTTGATTATGAACGATGTTATGCCGAACGCCTATTCTCCTCTCTGTTTCTTGGGAACTACGCTCCACTTCACATATTTGCTAAACCATAATATATATATTTACTTCAACATAGAGAGGTGAAGCAGCCAAGAGTCACTCCACGACGTGCAGTGCACACACACACACACACATATATATATATAAGCACGTGAACCACGATGGAGGTGCCTAACGTAGATGCTCAGGTGTTGCCTGAGCACTTGAAATCGATGAAGTCCACCATTCACGCATTTCTGCAAGACACACACGTTTATGACTCAATTCGCGACATCGTTGACACCTATGTGTCGCGACATGAGGGCAAGAGCATTTCACCGGAGAACCCCAGTGAAATTATGAAGCTTGTACGGGAAAAGGGAATTCTACAAGAACTCGTTTCGAAGATTCAGACGCGTTCCGTTGCAACTGCCGCTGGAACACCAACTATTCCCAGCGATGGTCGTTTTTATCTCCTGGTCCGCCTTAATGGAGGCCGCGCTTTCGTCGATAACTTCGATGTAGCCCATTCTTCAGCCCTTAAACGATCTGTCGTCTTTGCGGCCCATTTTGGGAGTCAAAGATTTAGGTCGGCACCGAAGCCGTGCTCGGCAGAGCCTTCGTTTGACGATGAGTTCCTCTTCGAGGTTGATGCAACGGCCTTTGGCTTCAGTGAAATTGATTTGATTGAAGTGTCTACCCCTTTTCACATTGCCGTGTTGCGTGAAGATTCACAGCTCAATGTAGCGGAACTGCTTGGCGAGAACATCATAGACTGGAGAAAAGTTCTCAAGAGCGGCTGCGTCGGCCTTACCGTGGAGCTTTGTGGCAGAAATGCCGGTGTGCCCGCCGGAATCGTGGATCTTCAGTTGGAGCTAGTTTCGAGAAAGAGAATACGGTATAAGGAGGAGGACATCGCGATGCGGGTTGAGCAGCAGCGACTGGCAGTCACAAACGCTGATCGTGAGTTTCTGGTGTACACCCGACGGTGGTGGTCAGAGTATCAATCTCTTCGTCCAACGCATAAGGAGCGAAAACTGAAGCTCTTTGCGGCTACAACAACGGGGAGAATGGTTCCTGTAACACACTTTGTATCCCCCATGCAGGCTGAATTTGGAATCGACTCCCCGCAGGACGCTGCCCGCTTTGTGTCGCTTTTGCGTGTGACTTCAGATGCTGCTGATTCCGTTAATCCGTTAAACGTAGAGACGAGCACGTGGCTTACCCCGTTCATATTTCTGTCGCAGCGGCAGGGGCACAGCTGCAACCACGCGGCGCTTCTCTGCTCCCTTCTCCTCGGCTTTGGTATGGACGCGTATTGCGCAATGGGCACGTGCCAAAACGGTGAACTTGGCGTCTTTGTCGTGTCGCGTACCGTTGATGCGCGTGGCAGTGTAAAGGCGACTGTGTGGAACGCAACGACTGGTGAGCGGTTGCCCGCGCATGAGCAGGTGACATTCTCCACCGTTGATTGCCTCTTCAACAACAAGTCATTCTATGCCAATTGCCAGCCATCAAACAGCATTGCCTCTGTCTCGTTCGATTACAACAACGAGGAGCTCTGGAAGCCGCTTAATGTGCTGAAGTTGCGTATGGTCCCTCGCTACCCTCCCGCACCACTTCTATTTGAGGCGACCAACCCTTTTGCGATGGAACGTGCCCTAGAGCTCAAAGTGCGGTCTGCCATGACGGCTTATCGGGATGCTTTTGGTGTCGTCACAGTGTTCGACAACATCGTCTCGTATGTTCTCTCTCAGGCACTTGTCTTGTACGAGCGCCAGCAAAGCGAAGGCCGTCCTGAGAGTTTTGTCTTTTTCCAAGACTCTGTCAAGGGCACACTTGGGGCGGGCAAAACGTTCAAGGCGATTCCTATTAACGTTTCGTATCTTGACGAGGGCAGCGTGATGGATGTCGTGCGCGCCACCAGCGTTGGAAAAGAGATTTTGGACACGGTTGCAGAGAACGCTAAGTTTGCAGTTCGTGTGAAGGTTTTCTGCTTCCCTGAGCGTGTCTTCTCGGTGTGGGTTATGGCTGCTGTGCACTACAGTGCAGGACACCTTCAATAGCTTGTCATAGTTCAGTGAGCCCGCATATTTGCTTTGTCTGTGCGCTTTACGCGTCTTTTTTTTTTGCTCTGCAAGTGAGTTGACTCATCTTCGCCCCTTCATAGACACAGTACCATTGTTGTTGAAAGCAACACAAAGCCCTTCTGTTATAAAAGTTCAAGAAAAGTTTTCCTTTAATGTGCAGCTCAAGTTTACAGGGATAATAGGTGGGAAACGCACATTTGAGGACTCTATGGTGAACTTCGCTAGCACCCATTTTATGCGTTGAAAGCCTTATGAGTTGCTCTAATTTTCATTTAACCTTACATCAGTGCGCTTAACTCCACCGTGTTGGTGAGGAAAGAATGCCTACATGGCGTCTACGTGCCGCTGAGGATGGCTTTGTCTAGCGATCAGCGTTTTATTAATATTGTCGTATGCCGACAGCAATACAGTTGATGTACAGTTCTCTCCTTCCTTCCTTCCTTTTATCGAATCGGTGAAATGCTATTGCGCGTGCATGTTTCTCCCGTAGAACACGGAAAAGAAAGTATAGCTGGAAAACCGCGGTTACTGCGAGAGGCGAAGATACAGCAAAACAGTTGCTTTGGGATTTGCAGCAGCCGAGACTCACTTTATAGTTCGATCTGCTTTTTTTCTTTGAAATTCAGTTTCTCCTACAAGCTGCTTTGCTGTTTTTTCTAGTTAACTTTTTTAAATTGTGTTCATCCTTCAGCATGCGTCGATTTACAGCCTCGCTGCTCTCAGGGTGCTTCCCCGCATGGTTTTATACGACTGCTTTCTACAAGTACCAGAGCATCACTTGCCCTTTAGCTTTCAAAGCACGTGCGTTCACTTCTTCAGCTGTGCTTTATCAGACACCCGCTGTGCCCGTGGCTCCACTGTCGTCAACGGAGCATGATGTTGTCATTACAGACAGCAAGGGGAGCAAAGTGGACGTGGCTCCATTGAATACATTCGCAGAGCTGTCAGATGCACCAAGGTGGCTTGCGGAAGGACTTCAGTCTCTTCAGTATCCTTCTACAACAGACATCCAGAGATATACGATTCCCTTGCTTGCAGGTGGCCACGACGTGATTGGCCTTGCGCCAACGGGCTCGGGAAAGACTGTCGCGTTCGCTGTGCCCGCCTTGAAAAACTTTCATCGGAATGCTGATGGGTCACCTTCTGTACTTGTCCTGGCCCCGACGCGTGAGTTGGTGCAACAAACGACCAAAGTGTTCTCAAGCTTGTCGCGAGGACAGGTGCGTGTCTGCGAAGCTTACGGCGGATCTTTCCGAGAAGCGCAGGCGCGACATCTTCATGCGGGCTGTGATGTGTTGGTTGCGTGTCCGGGCCGACTGAAGGACTTTCTCGATGCCGGTGATGTGTCTATCAAGAACTTGTCGTTTCTAGTTTTCGACGAGGCAGATCGGCTTCTGGATATGGGCTTTCAGGTGCAGCTCGACGAAATTCTCTCTTACGTCGACTCTTCCTCGCACCCACAGACGATGATGTGGTCTGCGACATGGCCGCATTCGGTGCAGGCTCTGGCGCGCAACTACCTCTCGGGAGACCGGATTTTGATCCGAGCGGGGACTGCGGGCACCGGTTTGCAGGTGAATGAACACATCAAGCAAAGTCTCTTCTTTTGCAACGGCTTTAACGACCGCATCGAGAAGCTAGGTGAGCTGGTAGAGAACGGCACTATCGACGACAACACAGACAAGTTGATTATCTTCGTGGAGCGCCAGTCTGACACAGAAAGCATGGCACAGGCCTTTAGTCAACGCATCGGGATTGATTCCCGATATATCGGCGTACTACACGGTGGCCTTTCTCAGCGTTTTCGCGACAAAGTGATGAGCCAGTTCAAGAATAATTACATCCGTCTTCTGGTTGCGACGGACGTTGCTTCCCGCGGCTTGGACATCCCTGACGTGACGTGCGTCGTGAACTTTCAGGCGCCGAAGAACATCGACAGCTACTGCCACCGCATCGGACGGACTGGCCGCGCTGGGCGCAGCGGGAAGGCCTATACATTTATTGGAGACCAGGACGGGATCATCGCAGCCGATCTTATCGATTATCTGACGCGTTGCAACACCGAGGTACCACAAGAGCTCACGCGGTTGGCTGAGGTGTACCGTCAGCGGACCTCCTCTTTCGGCAGTCGCTCCAGCGGTCGTGGCCGTGGGCGAGGCGGTTTTGGTGGTAGATCTGGTGGGTTCCGCGGATTTGGCCACAGCAAAGGTGGCTCCGACCGCTTTGACTCGAGGCAGGGCCGTTCACCCTCGGATGGCCCTTATAACTCCGACTCTTTGGACTGGTAGAACAGGAAACATTCAAGCCAGCTTCGCAAGGCACGCAATTCTGAGTGCTGTTGAGCAGTTTGTTTGCTAATTCTTTGTCCGTCAGGTGTATCCGCTGGTCGGTTCCACAACAACGTGTGCCATGACAGAACTACAAAGTATACTTTAGATCAGGGACTGCCACAGTAATGAGAACACACACACACACACACACACAGCGTCATCCTCCTCGTAAATCTGGGCGGAGAAGAAGCATAAATGCCCTCTTATTCGGAAATTGTGGTTACGTGCTTCTTGTTACGCGATGCAGTACACTCACGTTACCAGGTTGGATGCGTACGCTAGCGTTTGCCTTTGCGGTCTGGGTGAAAACTACCGTATAGAGCAGGGGCATCACAAAGGCTTTTGGTAGATCTGTAAGATGACTTTTCTTTTTGCATCTACGCCATAATCTAGGTGGCCGCCTTCACCTCTCTCTGTCATTATTTGGAAGGTTTATTTGGATGTTTGAGCGAGGATGAGGTTACACGAATCAGCGAAGCAGTGGCAGTTTCTCTCCCCCTGTAGACACTGCCGCGGTGATGATCACACACACACACACAAAAGCGCGTAAAGGCACTTAATACGCGGTCTTAACGTCGGGTTTAACAACTTGACTCACACTGTCTTCTTTTGTTTGTTGATGTTCTTCACAAACATCATATTTATTTTCGTCTGTTTCTTGTGTAGGGTCGCTCTGTAAATTGAGCATAACGACTAAAAAGGCCGATTTCACATTATCACACAGCGAGGCTGTTGTGCATTACGCTACCCTTCGCAGTTCTTTGTTTTTGGCGTTGAACAGTTGCTCTACCAGCGCCTCGTGCTTTAATTATCGAGGCAGGTGGAGTGTACTGCGAATCATGTGGCTTTCGCTGAATTCTGGGGAAGTGGAAGAGAAAAGTGGATGAGGGCTCTTGTGCTGCAATTGCCGACTGCTTCACGATGCTGCTGTTGTTGGCTTTTATGAGTGCTTTTCGTGTGTGTGTGTGTGTGAAGCTTCAATGCTTGCTGAGGGGAATTTAGCTCTACAACCTCCCTTTTCGCTCTTCCTTCCCTCTTTTCCTAACCCCCCCAAAACTGCTTCTATGCTTATTTAACATCTCTTTTTTGTTTTTGTTTTCGGCGACGCTGCGTTAGTCGAGGGTGCGAATACGCTCTATAATATGTTGTTAAAGCTTGCGCACACAATCCACTTTGTTCGTATATATCCCTACTTACACATCCTTCCCTCTTCACCCCCTTTTTTTTTCCTTTGACGAAGCATGGCTAAAATTATCGGCCACTCCCCAGAGGAATTGCGTCTCGCTGCGGATGCCCTTGCGCAGGGAAAACTGGTCGCGATCCCGACGGAGACCGTTTATGGCCTTGGCGGTAATGCACTCAAGGAGAGTGCGGCTAGAAAAATCTATGCTGTGAAAGGGCGACCGGCGACGGACCCGCTGATCTGTCACGTAGACTCGCTAGACCGTGTTCGGCAAATGTGGGACTTGGAGTGGGACAAGGAGTCGGTGGACCTGGCATGCGCCATCGGATCGGCCCTCTGGCCTGGCCCGTTGACCATTGTGTGTAAGGCTAACTCGTGCATTCCCGATTGCGTCACTGGGGGCTCCGGCTTTGTTGGCGCGCGCATTCCGAACAACGCCGTTACACTGAAGCTCCTCTCCCTGGTCGACTTTCCCGTTGCTGCGCCGAGTGCAAACACTTTCGGCCACGTCAGCCCGACAACAGCACAGCACGTATATGATGACCTCGCTTCACGCGATACAGAGCTGCTCATCATCGATGGTGGACAATGTGCGATTGGTATTGAGTCGACTGTGGTGAAGATCGAGTCGAAGAATCTGGCACTGGTGCTGCGCCGCGGACGGATCACAGTGAGCATGATTCACCGCGCCATCGCCGATAGGTACCCACAGGCGCGGGTAGAGATTCGCGACACGCGTATAGTGTGTGGCCCTGCGAACGCGCCGATGGCCAGTCCCGGCCAGCTTCTCACGCATTACTCTCCCCGTGTGCCGTCTTCGCTTTTGACTCCAGGCAGCTTAGCAGCACTAAAGGATTCTGCGGATGCGCCAATTTACGTCCACCGTGGGGTGGATGTGGCGCCGCTTGGTGAGACGATTGTGATCGATTTTAATGGGTATCTTGCGCGCTTTAAGGAATTGTGTCTCTCCTACAGTGATCTTAGCCCAAACGGCAACCCGGAGCAGGGCTGCTTTGCGGTGTTTGACGCCTTGCGTGCGACGGAATCGGTTAAGGGAGCGAAGAGCGTCGTCTTCCCATTTGTGTCGGAGTGGCCACACGACGCCGAAAGCGAGGATCTTCTGGAGGCGATCGAGGATCGGCTCTTCCGCGCAGCGTCTGGCGTGACGGCTGTGCTGACCAATGACGCTTTGCCCAACAAGGGGTAAATCTTGAAACTGAAGAGAGAAGAAATGTGGCAAAAGAAGATTCCGCTGTCGCTTGCGAATTTTAGTCTTTGATATGCTTGATGGTCAGGACTCTGTCCCACGGAACATTCGATGCTGTCGGCGAAGTGATGGTGACTGTTGCTATTCTTAATGACACACTTAAAACAAAAAGAAATAGGCTAATGATTTTAATGGATCCGCTGCTTCTCAAGTGAAGGCTGTGCACCCCTTTATCAGTCATCATGCTCTCTTAGCACTTCAATATTCCTTTTGGGCAACACTTGATTATCATTATTTTTGTTCTTTTATATATTTGTCTGCCATCAGCGTAGCCGCGTATCTCTGTTTCACTTCTGTTTGCCGGATTCCACCTTTATGTAATGCGAGTAATGAAACTAGTTTAATTGCTTTTGCAAACGATAAGAAAAAGGCAATGAGCGAGGAAAAAATAAACCATTTATGCTTTTTTGTGTGTGGGGGTAAGCAGCAGCAACAGCAAAGAATGCCGAACGTCGGGGGTTTCCGAATGCTTCACGTCCTTCACAAGGACAGCATGCACCTACAAGGAGAGCAAACACCGTGATGGGCAATTACGTCACAGGTGTCTGCAAGAAATCTCTTGTTGGTTGAGTGGCAAAAATGCAGCGTTCTTTTTGCCACTACGCTTGCTACCCAATTAGCAAGTAAAGCCAAGAGCTTACGCCGGTCGTACTGGTCATTTTCTTTCAGTTTTGCGTAGCCTCCTTTGCGCCTTATCCGCTTATTTCGCATTTCTACGTTATAGGATTCCTCTAAGAGATCACAAGAGTCGTGCCGAATAAGAGCCCTTCCCTGTTCCTGCTTCGCTGTAAGTCTGTTGGAAGATTGTAGCACGTCAGAGCAAGCAGACGCGTATACACCTGCCTTTCAACAAAGGAGCACATTCAGTGGCTCGCAACCTTTCATCTCTAACAATTAACACAGACGAACAGTTAAAGTAATGGCCTCCTTCCATCCTCGCGACGCCTTCATTCTCCATCAGGAGCAAATTCAGCGCATGAATGAAGGTGACGAGGTTGACACGTCAGAGGAGCAAAAGGTGCAGATTGACCTGCAGCGCATCACGGATAACGAATCAACCGCCGTGGTGTCGTTTTCCCACGAGGACCACACACTTGGCAACCCCCTTCGCCATGTGCTCATGCAGGATGCGGCTGTCACAAGTGCCGGCTACGCCATTCCACATCCTCTAGAGCCGAAGATGCTGCTTCACGTGCAGGCCTCCGACTACGCCGTGGAGGCGGTGGCGAACGGGCTGGATCGCTTAGCTGCTATTTGCGATGAAGCCATCATCAGCTTTGACAAGTGCATTCTGGAGCAGCATCGCAAAGCTACTTCTGCGCAGGAGGCGTAAAAGAGTTGGCCTTCTTTCAACATATACGTCTTGCCTGTCTAACCGCTTCGTATAACAGTGAGAAGAGTGCGTTATCTGTGTGGTGCTCACTTTGTAAAGTCGACAAAGACAACGCTATAGCGGAGCACAAGATGCCAACCACTTCCTTTCATCCATGCCGGAGAGCGGCGGTTGCTAAAGGAAGGAGGACGCATACAGTCTCTGAAAAGGAAAGAAGCAGAGAGGCAGGCACCGCAAGAATTCTTATGGCCATTCCGATGACGCCTTGCATTCGAAGCACGAGAAGTTATGTGCCGCGCGTCACGGCAGATTGCCATTTAGATATTTTTCTGGGGCTCTTTCCTTAGCCGGCTGAGTCTCTGAGTCACCTGCGTAACATCCTTTTCTTTGTTTCTGAACAGACTCAGTGCGTGGATGTGAAGCTGTGTGTACGTCACACGATCCTTTTGCACTTCTCGCCCCTCATTCCCGAAACCTAACTTCTTTCGCACATTCGCCTTTTCTTCTGTTATTCTCTTTTTTGCCAGTACAATAGAGGCTTTACAACGCGGCAGCTTGACAGCGGCCTTCACCTTTAAGCAAGGCTGAGTGTGTGGAGCAGACACAATCCATTATCCAACTGTAAGCACTCGCCTTTTCTCCACGTCTAAAGCTACTACAACAGGGGTAGCAAAAGTAAACACACAAAGCACCGGCGACTGCGCTCCCCAGGCAAACAAGAATAAAAGCAATAATCAATTTTTAGCAGATCATAACTGGATGGATGAGTTTCACATGCAACGCACGTGAAAATGGGGGCGAGACGTTGTCTTCACGTATCCTCTCCGCGTTACATACACGGGACGCAGATGACGCTATGTTTGTCCTCCTCACCAGCCCATCTTCATCTTCTGGTGCACTGGCTGTCAACGATGGTGAGCCTAAAGTAGTTCAGACGGTTGTCACGAAGGAAATATGGTGCACGTTTGTACTTCTGCTGCATCAACACCTCTCACAAACAGCGCCATGTGCAGCTGATGTTGGCAATGAGTGCAAGACCTATGATGATATTACGGAAAGCTCAAGCGCTCAGAGTACACGCTGCGACATTGGGTTGTACTGCAGCGAAACGTTCTACGCGTGTTTGGTGGAAAGCGCCTGTCTGTTCCTTGGCCTTTCGTTTTGCCTTTTTCGCCACGACGACCCGCCGATTCGCCTGGAGCGTCTGGAGCGCCGGCGGCGACCTCGATATAGGCTGTACCTCCACGACATCATGCACTTGTTGCAGTCCGCCATGGATGAAAGGGTGGCCAGTGAGGTCACAGAGAGTAGTGCTATGCTGTCACCACACATGCCCCGACCTGCATCTTCTATAGTTCTTGCAACCCCACACAATCTGAGCGATTCGTGTGTTGCATACTACATGCACACTTCCGGATCAACTGGCGACCCCAAATGTGTGGTGGCATCTCGCGGAAACCTACACGCGTACCTGCGCAACTTCATTCACAGCCCCGATGGCCTCGCCGTGACGCTGGACCCGGCTTGCCGCCTTTTCTGCCTCTCCTCGCCTTTTTTCGATCCCTCGATTGGAGACATGTTGGCGGTGCTGTGCACTCCACGTAGCATCTTCTACACGTGTAGCCAAGAGGCTCTGCTGAACGGGTGCGTGAGCGAGTTGATGGCAGCCGTGCGACCCACGCATGCGGTGAGCACCCCTGCGGTATGGCGAACCGTTTCCGTAGAGGCGTTCCGGCGCTCAGAGAGTGATGGAGAGGGATCGAAAACGCCCGTGATGAGAGTGTTTTTGGGGGGCGAGCGGATGTCGCAGGAGCTCATTTCTACATGGGCTGCCCGAGTGGATCTCTTCAACATCTACGGCGTTACGGAGGTGACAATTTATCAATCGGTGCGGCGCGTGCGTGCCGGCATGCGAGCAGCGGATGTGACGTGCGGTGCGGGCGTCGGGACGCGTATTGTGATTGACAGGCGCGCACCAGACACATTTGCCGAGGAAGGATACTCCGACAGGGAGAGTGCTGAGAGCTTTGGAGAAGTCGTGCTGCATGGTGACCAGGTCTGCTGCGGATACGCCGATGAAGAACAACACGCTGCTGGTGCAGCACAAGGGGGGGCTGCCCCCTCTCCCTTCGGTTATGATGGGGAAACGAACATGCGCTTCTTCCGGACGGGAGATATTGGGAGCCTCATTTCCAGTCCAGATGCGGAGGAAGAGCCGCAATTGGTGCTGTGTGGTCGCCGTGACTGGCAGATTAAGCTGAACGGGCAGCGGGTGTCCATGGAAGAGGTGGAGGGAACGGTGCAGCGTGCTTTGGAGGGCATCTTCACACAGTGCGCGTGCTTTTGCTTGAGGGATGGCGGCAACGTAAGCAAACTGTCCGATCCCGTCATTGGTGCTGCTGTTGTCTTTGCCGACGCTCCTTCCGAGAAGGCATTGGAGAGCCGCGCGCAAGCTGTTGCGGAGGCGTTGCAGGAAGTGCTTGCCCTTCACTTACCGCCCTTTATGATTCCTCGACGCTGGCTTCTGTTCGCGCGGGGTAGGTCGCTACCGCAAACGGTCACAGGCAAGGTGAACCGAGCAGAGCTGTCCCGGGTTGCGTGGGAGAGCATGCAAGTGGAAGCCAAGATACACAAAGATAAGGTGGGTGATGGTGTGGCCGAAGATCAGGCTGCGGGGCTGCACGATGCCTTGTACACAACGGTGCGGTCTGCTTGGGAACTTCACCTTGGCTTGCCAATTCACGCCAACACACACTACCTGCACGCGGGTGGGGACTCCCTCGGTGCTCTCAAGCTCACCCGGTCCATTTACCTTCGCCTGCACGCTGGCCGCGGTAGTAGCGACGACGGTATTGACGAGTACGGCGGGCTACCATCTCCCTTCCAGCCGTGTGTGGTCCTACGGTATCCCCGCTTTTGCGATTACGTTGCAGCCTTACGACAGGAGCTGGAGAGCTGTCCCTCTTTAATTCAAGATGCCGAGTGGCGCAAAGATCAGAACTCGAGGCTCAATGATGCCCCTACAGTGCAGCCGATCCCCCCTTCCACAGTGCCCAGCACAGTTTCGCAGGTAAATTCACTTTTTCGTGAGGTAGTGGCGGCGTGGTGTTGCGGGCTCGCTGAGCACCTTCTTCGGCACGGCGTGGTCGACGTGAACGGCGGCAACACACGTGAGCACCGTTGTCTCACGCCGCTGCACACGGCCGTCTCGAGCTGCGGCAGCGAAGCGGCTGAGTTGGAGGCTGCACTGCGTATGGTAAAGCTGCTGCTGGACTTTGGTGCGAAGCCCACGGCTGTCTCACCAGACGGTGTAACACCGGCGCATTTGGCAGCGGCTGTGTCTGCCCCGCTGCTAAAGTTGCTCCTCGATAACGCCCCTTCCGTACTTCATTGCCGAGAGGGCCGCCAGCAGTCGTTGCTGCATTTCGCTGCTCGAAGCGGCAACGTCGAGGCGGTGCAGCTTCTTGTCTCGATCTATCAGCTGAGGCTTGACACCCGTGACAAGTGGCAGCGGACACCGGTGCACTGGGCCGTACTGAACGGGCACCTGGCTGTGTTGGAAGCCATGCACTCGTACTGCACTGCGTCCTTAACTTCATCCTCTCCTTCCCAGGCAGTGGTGGCGCTTGGCGGGGCGGAAACGAGCTTCGGCGAAGGACGACAGCAAACGCGTCGACAGGGCTGCACGACGGCGCGGTATGTGCGTCTTGCACGCAAAAAGACGCACCTGGCTTACGAGACGCTGTGCGCCATCGCGCAGCGCACCCGCCCTGGCGACGAGCGCTTGATGGCGCTCTGCAGAGAACTCTCTGCAGCGGTGGGTGAAGAGCCCACATCACAGTAAAGTAACAGCAAATACAGCAGCAATAAAAAGAAAACGTAAAACGGTTGCCAAAATGTCGAATAGTGCCGTACACGTGGCCATCTCAACTTCATCGTGTGCAAAGAGGCAACGCTGTTCCCTCCTTTTTTTTTGGAGTGAAAGCGAGTAGGCGAGCGGCGAGCTCGTGGTCTTCTGCCCGCTTGGCAGACGATGCGCTACCTGCAAAGCGCATTAAACTCATTTTGAAACCTCGCGCTTCTTAAAAAGAAAGAAAACTTCTTGGCTATCCGTGAATCTTCACAAGGCTTTCGGGCAAAATGTTTCTGCACACCTCCCTCTTTTACACCTTTTTCATCTGCGCAAACATCAGCCAGGGATACATAACAGCAACAATCATCGGAAAAGAGACGCCTGCTTGAGTCAGCAGCAATCTCGCCACAGGAGAGGCACATTTTGATTCTTCTTATAGCTGGCAGCAGCACCCCAATTTTGGAAGCAAAGTCTATTACTGCTGACTCTACGTTGACGCCTATTTGCTCGTCTATCGCATTTCACCGAGGCGTGTCTTTCCCCCCTTCTTTTTTTGACCTCCTTCACTTTTCCGCTGTTCCACAGCTCCAACGAGTGCCCTGTGAGAGCGCGCAACATGTTGGCCGAGCCTAAGACTTCGGTAATCCATGGTGATCGCAAGCAGCTGACCTCTAAATTCACCGATGGGAGCGAGCTAGTTGAGGAGTACGACGTTGTGACAGATGCGCTTCTTCTGCGAAAACGCCGCAGCAGGAATGCACTGGGCGGCTACTCGGACTGGGTAATTGAGATTGGCACTGAGGCACCAAGTCGAAACTTAGACCGCGCGCTGATTGTCGAGGCGAGTGGGTGCCCGGTCGTGGTACGTCAGGATGCCAAGGACAGCTACGTGATTCGCATTCGCAACTTACCTTACCCGAGAGAGGTCTTTTCCGTTGCCATAGAGCGCCAAGAGGGCGACGCGGTTGGCAAAATTGTGGTGCGCACCTCCAATAGAAAGTACTTCAAGCGACTCGATATTCCCGACCTGGAGCGCGCCGGTACGCCACTTGACCCAGCGAGCCTTTCGTACGATGTGCAGCATCAGACATTGGTCATTCAATACAAGAAACCGTTGTCGGTGCTGGCGGTGGAGGCAGCGGCGCGCAAGGAGCGGGCTGCAATGCCGTCGAAGCGCGTTGACGACAACAATTCGGATTGTAAACAGCAATAGCTGTATGTGGAGGTGTCAGACACGCTCCACAGCTATGTCCTTGCTCAACGGTTTTTTTCCTTCGCTGAAGTGTAATGGACTCTGAGCCACGTTTTGTGAGTAGTGTATACTAACAAAGATTCTAATGGATGAACAGCGGACACGGCATCGTCTCTGTGCCAATGGAAGGTATGTGTATGTGTGTGTGTGTGCGAGCGGGGGCAGGGCAGACGGAAATGGCGATCACCCTTTTTCTTCTTCTGCCTTTGTGCTTTCCTCAGCTACATTTTCTTTTTTTTTTTACCGTCTTTTCTGTCGTGAGGACGTGTGTGCTTGCTCTCCCAACGCGCCATACCGCGTGTGAGGGTTCACTCGGAAGCAATGCGGCGACCGGTTCCTCAGCCTCTGATGCGCTCCTTAACGGGGCTTTCTCTTTGAGGAAAACACTTCGCCTTTCTTTTTGAACTTTTCTTTTCTTTTACCCTCTCCCCAAAACTGCAACAGCAATTGTGCGTTACCGCTGAAAGTCGTGAGGAAAAACCATCACAGGTGTGGCCGCCGCCGCTTACCGTATATTTTTTTAAGAATTGCGGCCTCCCCCCTGGCAGCAATAAAGAATAGGAAGGACCTTGCTTGCCTCTCAAGCCAAATATACGTGCTTTTGTTTTTGTAGATAGTAGTTATAGCCCTATCGTCTTTTAGTCTGCACCATTGGGTTTCTGTCAACGCTTTCAAAGGACGGTCGAGGATTTTCCACACACACACACGCTTCTACGCCAAAGACCCACAGTCGTTCGACACCTTCGAGTTTTTCTCCCCCTCCAATCGCCGCGCCCTTTCGATCTGTTTTCCTATCACCATTATTTTCTCTTTTCATTAGCTGCTTTACTCCTTTAGTTCATCATGCTGCGTAGCACTGCTCGCCGCCTGGTGCGGGACCCGGTTCCCACCGACACCAAGGCCTTCTACACCTGGTTCAGCGGTCAGGCTTACCGCCAGGAGCGTGTGATTCCTGGCGGGTATCCGGCGGTCCGCGTGTATCCCGTGTACGGTAAGCGCTGGTTCACGGGCCGCACGGTGATGGCCATCATCGCAGGTATCTCCATTTTTGGCGCTTGGGTGCGACCTGAGCGGGAGCGCTACAACCTGGAGATGCTGATCGAGTTCACCGAGCGCCAAGCTTCGTACCTGCCCTACCAAACGGCGGAAGTGAACCTGCGCTGCTTTGTGTCGAGCTACAAGCGATTCAAGTACGAGCAGGACAACATCATCGACAAGGGATTTGTCGGATTGACCTCGGAGTTCCGAAAGTTCTTCTACCACAATGACGTCTGGCGTCCAGCGCTGCACGATGTGATGCTGCATCCATACGTGAAGTACGGTGGCCCTCTATGTAGTTACAACTGGTCTGTCGGCTATTTCTAAGCGGCAAGATCGACGCGTATGCGCTTCTCCTGTCCCGGGAGCGTTTCGCTCATCGTTTTGTTCTTGTGTAGCTTTTCGATTTGTAGTGTGTACGTGTTGCTGTCGTGCTTCATTTTTTTTCCCTCTCGCCTGTGATTGGCCGCTGTCTAGTATCGAGAAGAAAGGGGAAACGCAACTAGCGAGTGAAGGCGCAGAACGCTGGTGCGCTCAGAAGGGCGAAACGGGCTTCCTTGGAGGTTCAGTGTGCAAGTCTTTGCGCCTGTTGTACCGATGCAGTCCTTTTGGCGTATATGCACTGTTTCTGCGGGGTTCCGCACGAGCTCTTCAAGTGCGAATGCAGCACAGGCCGTTAGACCGTAGTGCAACGTGGTAGGTCTCCTCTCCGCTGTGCTCCTCCGCATGTCTTCCCTCCCCTCCATCTTTTAGGCCGCTTTCTTCACATGTGATGGCGCGTACGTCCTGCGTTTGTATTGACGTGCTCACTCCTTCTGCGTCTCCCTCCCTTGTTCTTGCCCTCCTCGTTTTGAAACTGCTGCTGCTTCTGTCTTTCTACACAGCACCCTCCTCTTCCCAGCAGCGTGGTACACGACGCAAGTGTTGCCTTTACGGAAGAAGAGAAAACAATACAGCATTCACACACACACACAACCGAAGGTAGCCTCACTCATATCTCTAGTCCTCATGGCGACACCGTCTGCTTCCGCTTCCGTTGGCGGTGCCATTCGCGACACCGAGGAGTACGCCGCCGCCTTCGATCTTGAAGTGTGGAAAGCCCAGCAGCAACTGCTCTATCAGGCACAGCTGCGCCAGGCCAAGGAGAACCTTGAGCGTCGTCTGCACAGGCAGATGCGGGAGCTGGAGCAGAAGAAGCTGACTGAATTAGAGGCTCTTCGCCAGGAGCTAGAAACGATGGGTCGTCGCTTGCAGCTAGCAGAGGAGACGCTCGAAAAGCGTTCGGCACAGTTAGACGCACGTGAGAATGTGTTTAACGCCAAGCGGGTGAAGGTGGCGGAGCAGCACGAGGCGTACGTCGCGAAGGCAGAGGAGCGAGAGCGCCGCACTCGCGAAGAAGCGCAGCTGACCCAGTCTAACTTACAGGCACGCTTACAGGAAAAGGATCAACTAATCGCACGATTGCAAGAAAGACTTTCCGCTGCGCAGAACGAGTACGAGCTGTTGCGCCGGCGAGCTGCCAGGTACCTGACGGAGCAAACCGACACAGATGGGCAGCGACTGCGCGAGCATGAGTGTGCTCTTGCGTTGGCGCACGCTCAGATGGCGGAGGTGCAGCGAATGCTGCGGGATAGGACTGCCGATGCGGAGCGGCTTGCAGAGGAAAAGGCGCATTTACAAAGTCAACTTCGAGAGACAGCAGGGCAGTTGAGTGCAATGACGCGCAAGTACTGCCGCTTACAAGAGGAGAGCCAGTCGCGTGAGTGGGCGCGGCTGCGCAAGGAGCAGGATGCTCTGGATGCGGCGAAGCGAGCGCAGGCTGTATATACTGTGCGAGGGCACGTGGACCCCGACGCAATGTGCACGCTTCGGAGTGCCACCACACCGACTTCGTTGAGTACTCCTGCGTGCAATGCGTATGGCCTTTCCGGAGTTGGGACTGTGGGTGTAGCGCGAGGGAAGGGCGGGGACGAGTTTTATGGTATGCTCTCCGCCCTCAAGCAGGAAGTTACTGCAGGCCTTGCTTTGGTAGCAAAGAACAGCAGCAGCAGCCTTACTCAGCCGCTACCGTTTAAGATCGTTGAGAAGCTGCCCAACGGCGTGGCAGCAGCAAACTCGAGTACTGTAAGTGCCAGGCAGCTTAGCCAACGAAAGAATGGTGGTTCATCTCACATGACGGCGACCAACACGGTTTCTGTTGCCGCTGTAGATGCTGCGGTAAATCTAGAGCAGCAGTCCGTCGGGGATACAGATGCACTTGACAGCACGCGGTGCGCGGAGAGTGAGGTGGCCAAGGATGAGACGTCGTCTGTGTCCGCCGCCTTCTCCGCAATTCACGCTGCGCAGCCGTCCTCCATTTCACCACCACCACCTCGAGCAAACACTCGCCATACTCGCGGTGCTGAAGATGGGGATGTGGTGGTAGACATGGGCGACACGTCCATTGAAAGTTATTACCCTCACGTACAGCTGCAATCGTGGACTAACTCGCTAATGATGGACGGGGAAGACGCTCATGCCGTTGCGCCACTGCCGCCTGCGCGTGCTGGTACGCTGCCGCCTCTTGCGCCGGAGCTGCGCGGGCTGTACACCGATGAAGACAGGGCTGAAGACGCAGTGAAGGGTGCGGCGCACGCTTCACGTTCTCATGTCACGCCCACTCCGGAGGATTTCGTGCTGGCCCGCGAGGCTCCGATGGCGGGTGCATCGTCCAAATCACAGGCGGCGCGCCGTGATATGGCAAACTTTGTGCAACAGCTGAAGATGAATCGGGAGAAGCTCCTGGAGACGGGTGTTTACTCGGAGCAAGATCACGTGGTGCAGGAGATGGGGGAGAAGATTCAGATGTATGAAGAATACCTCGCCCAGCACCGCTAGGCTACAACTACCCGTCTTTCAGCGGAGCGGAAGGCAAGCAAGCGAAAAGATGATGACCCTCTGCAGCGGCTTGAAGCCGATATCTTCGTGTATCATCCCCATCGATATGAATATTTTCTTGATCACATAATTAGATTCTGCTCGTTGAACCGACCTTTTTAGATGCGTTTACTTTACCCTTTGTCTTGCATACGTAGACTGAGCGATACATGCGATAGAACAGCGCTCTTATACGGCCACCTCTGCTACAAGTGTCCCTTCGCGTACGTCTTGCTCAAGTGCGTTGAACAGCGCATATCGTTTTCTTTTTTTGTTGTTTTGCGTACCGGCCTTCTAATCGAGATTTACCGGCGAAAGAGCATTGTGAAGTAGAGTGCAAGCATGCATTCTCATCATGATTTCTTTTCACTAGCATTCCAAATGACGCGGATGCACGAATGATCTCTGCCTCCTTCTACGCCTTTTCTTCTTTGTTCCTTCCTCCATTCATGCGCACCGTATGCATGGGTGGCATCCAGATATGCATGAGTATGGTTGCGCACACTGGGCAAGTACTATGCAGTCTCGAATTCCTCTCTCAATCGTGCTCTCTGCGGAGGGCACCCGCCATGCAATCCCCCACCGCACCTTTCGCATTCCTGTGAGCCAAACGACTGATGCGCCACAGACAGAGCAGCAAAAGGAGGGCGTCTCCTTCTTCTACTACTTAGATTCTAATGACACTCGCCTGCCTTCTCACCCACATCTGAGGGCCTACGCCCAGCTTCCAGAGGACTACGAGACCTATGTGGGAGAGGAGGTGTGGGAAAAGAAAGGAGCTGCTGAGCCACCGGCATCATCTGCCCACGAGGCCGAAGCAGAAGCGCTCGCACCCGTTCCAGAGTTCCGCGGCGTGGTCGACTGGGTCAACCGCGTCTTTGACGAAGAGGACTGGGCGGAGGACGGCGTCGTCTTGTGCGGGCGCTACGTCGTGGCAGACGACGGTGCCTGGGTGGTGCCCTCGCGCTCGCCAACGCTCTACACCACCCGCGAAGTCTTCTTGCTGATGCGGAACTCGTGCAAGTTCTTGCGGGATGTGCATGCGCAAATGAAGGTGGTCGCGGCTGCATCGTCGGGACTGCCATGCCATCATGGGTTTCCATCGCCTCTGTATTTGGAGTTTACACTTGCGAAGGCTCTGGCGGGCTCTGGCGCGAGTGAGATGCGGGCGCTTATCCCTTATCCACTACATTTCTCCGCGACTACGCAAGGTTGGGTGACGGACTGTGCGGCCGCTTCGCTGTCTTTCACCGGCATTGGGCAGCGCTTGACGGATGCGTGCTTTCCTTCTTTAATGGCGTGGTCGGAGGACGAGCACGACCAAAACTTCCGGCTTATGTTGCGCCGCATGGAGCAGGCCGCATTGCTGGAGCGCACGCTGGAAGCCAATTCCGACTTCATCTCCCGACTTGTCGCGAAGTTTCACAAGCGCAATTGTGTGGTGCCGTCACAGTCAGCGGCTGGCAGCAATGACGACCCCGGTGCGCGGCAATCGGAGGAGCACTTGACGTTGCTGCTGAACGTTGACCTGCTGTTTGAAGGACCTTCTCTACCAATTTACATTTTGAGTGCGAAGGCGCGGGTTTTTGAGGTGGCTCAGCGCACCGATGCGGAGTGGGATGGCTTGCAAGGTAGGACGACCTCAAGGCCACTGTGGACGCCTTTGCTGAAGCTCACGGAAGATGAAGAGGACGAGGATCACAATGCTACTGCTGGTGCACCCCCTGTGACAGCTGATAAAGCTTCCTCACATAGCAGCAATTCAGATGCGGCCGAAGAAAGGGAGGGGGATAGCGAAGAGGACGACGACGAGGAAGTAGGCGGAGGCGGAGCAGGCACGCTTAGCTTTTTCCGCATGTTCCGCGATGCCGCACATTGGAATCAGTACGTTGCCGCAATGGTGCAACGACTTCATGACGCTGCGACGGATGGGTCTATCTGCCCCGATTCGAACAAGCCTTCCCGCAATGTGCAGCACTACTGTGTGATTGCGTCCGAGGGTGCCGACCTCGTCACGTGCGGCGACACGCTGACGAAGCGAGGCCTACCGCTGGAGCTGATGCACCCCGAGCTACTGGAGCAGAACGAGGAAGCCGCCACGTTTTTGAAGATGCTGCGTGATGGCCTTTTCAAGAAGCCCAGTGGCGAGAATTGACACGAGAGGAAAAATTCAAACGTACCGGCAGCATTTATGGGGAGCGCAGGGCTCGTGCAAACGCGACTCAACCCGTTTCAACTCGCGCCAACATGCACTTTCTAAAGACTCCACTTTCCACTTCTTCATACAAAGACTTGCGGATGGGTTACGTTCGTTATGAGGCAAAAAAAGAAGGAAAGAGGTAACACGCGGCGAAATGGGTTCGTTTTCGGAGGAATAATGGATTGAACGCTACACTGCTAGCCATAATGTTTAATCGTCACACCGTCGAAAATGTGCGACGCACCTGCTAAAGTCACATTTTTCTTTTTTCTTTTTGGATTGAAGCTGGAGGCATCAAGCAAGTCAGTCAGATGTCGACCTACAAACTAATACTGCTTCGCGTGTCTCTTCCTCTACCCATGTACAAGTCGTGACAACTTGATTGCTGTTGTTGCGACGAGAGTGCTGGGTTGCTGCAGCAGTTTGCCGCATGCGCTCACTTCTACTACGCTTTGTCTGTAATGGGTGTGCAGGTTATCCTCCTGCTTTTCTGAATAGTCTTTTACTTCCTGGATTTGTTGTCTCTCTCTCTCTCCGTTGTCGCACTACACACTGGCACTCTCTTACTTGCACACCTGTGCCCCTCTTCGACTCTCCTGGTATTTTATTTATGAATTGCGTATCTTCCTTACTCACATGCAATTGAAAAGTGAAGGTCTAGGTAGCCTATCACCTTAAGAGTCAACGTCCAATTGCAACGCTCAAACGCAGATTCCATCCTCACAACCAAGCATACACTTGAAGCACTAGAAGCAGAGTTCTTTGAGTGCAACTATACGTTTAACGATAACAGCCTCCTCGCCGGATACCGTTCTCATCTGTATTTGTCGCCCAGAAAAGATCAAGTTTCAGCTGGAATACACACAAAGGTATATATATATATAGGTGTGTGCAGCAGCATCTTCATTCATACCGATAAAAGTGCCGACTGGAGAGAGAACAAAGAAATTACGACATCAACCGCTTCTCTTAGATCGCATCCCATACCACGAGGCCGCTCTTCTAGCTTCTCGTTTTATTTTCTCCCAGTGATCCTCTCGCAATCACTTCTCGGTTTCGCATTTTTGTTTCCGTTTACTTCCTTCATTGCTGCTTAACACGATTCGAAAGAACATATAGCCAAGTCTCTCTCCATACCGATTTCGATCTTTCTATTCTCGCAAGGGTCCACACGCTGCTGGACTCGCAGACCACGCGTTTCAGTCGTGCAATAAAGACCCGCAGAACCGCGCAGGAATTCCTTGGGGGCCTTTGCTTCAGGAAAAGGGGAAAAAGGAAACCTGCTTATCTTTACAACGTGCTCACGAACTTTATATATATATATATATATACATACATATTGCTCAAGACCAGATATCCTGAGTAGCATTTATCGTGCTTCTAAAGTAGTACCGTATATACACGCATATTGCGATACTAAAACAACTGATACGAAGCGGCGCTGCTGTAATGTGCGACGTGTGCGAACCATTTGTACAGGCAGCGTATACAGTCTTTGGCACCCAATCAGTAGATTAAACAGACGAGACGAAGAGTTCTAATTTTTTTTTTGTTCCTACTGTGATCTGAAACGATACCTTCGTTGTTCCTTCTTCTCCCTTTCTCGAAGCATCAATTTGTTCCCCTTTTGATATTGCTTTGTCTTTTTTTTTTTCGCGCTTCACTTCCACTGTTTATGTTTCTCCCTTGCTTTCCCTATCGTCGTTGTCTGCATTCATTCTCTACTGAACCCCCTCGGGTATATCTTTTTTTTGTGTGTGTGCTTGGTGCAGTGTGGCGAATTTTTTTTTTTGAGAGGCGTCCCCCCCTTTTTTTATTTCATGCGTTTCGTGAGTGCCGTTGACGTGCCTTCTTTTTTTTTTTCGCTGCAGCTCGAAAAGAGACTGAACGGCAGCTTTTTTCTTCCGCTCTGCGCCCCCCCTTCCCTTCTTTTTTTTTCTTTTCCTTATATGCTGTCACGCCTGCTTGTTGTTTGTTCTATTACTCCCAGTGATCTTCGGCCGCTATTATTACTAAAAGTTTATTTATTATTATTATTACTTTTTTTTTTTGAGCCCCCTCTTTGCAGCTCCACCAGCCCCCTTGCTGTACCCAAGGTAAAGGAAAACAGAGCAAGAGGAACAAGGAAGAACGGGCAAGGGACTTTCTTTTTTCTTTTTTATTGTGACCGTTGTACCTGCAGCGCGAGCGAGGATCCCTGTTGTGTTGGTTAAAACCTTCCCTTGGAGGCGCTGAGGGGCAATCCTGAACATAACTCTCACTTTTTTTTTTTTGTATCTTCACTCGAACGTCTCACCTCTTCGTACGAAGGCAGCTGCCTTGCTTCTTCTTCTGGCGACTTGCCTCGTAGGATTTGGGTGTTCACTCGTCACGTCGTCTTCGAGTTTGTAAATTGTTTTGGAAGTGATACTTTTGAAATCGGCTACGCTATCGGTGCTGCTGAGCATCATGGCGAGCGGAAAAGTAATCGGTGACAAGGCGCGGTATCGCCTCGATAGCCCGCTGGCAGTCGGGGCCTTCAGCACCGTCTACCAATGTACCGAGCTGTCTTCGGGCCGCTCTTACGCCATGAAGATCATCGACAAGAAAGTAGCAGCAGATCATCACATGAAAGAAGCGCTTATTCGCGAAGTCAATGCGTTAGAAGTGGTCAGTGGTTCCCCCTATATAACGAAGCTAGTGGACAAGATGTTATCAAAGAACAATTACTACATTGTAATGGAGCTGGCGGAGGGTGGCACCCTGCTGGACCTCATTAGAGAGCAGCGACAGGAACTGCGGATGCTGCAGGCGTCGATCTCTAGCTACCGCGATGTGTCCGAGTCGCTGCGCTCTCTCGTGCCTCCCGTCATGCAGTACGACCGAGTGCAGCACTTCTTCAAGCAGCTTCTGCTGGCGTTGTCCTCTTTGCACGATCACAACGTCGTTCACCGGGACGTGAAACCGGAGAACATCTTGCTGAATAAACGCCGCACGCGGCTTGTGCTGTCTGACTTTGGCTTTGCGTGTCACACGCGGCCTGGCTCCATGCTGCATCGCGCTTGTGGCACTCTTCGGTACTGCGCCCCCGAGCTGCTACACGAGAACCCGTTATACGATGGGCGCAAGGTGGATGTTTGGGCCGCTGGTGTGACCCTGTACGTCATGCTCTTCGGCGGACATCCCTTCCGCTGCACCAACCAGGACCCCGACAGTCTCTTAGAGGTGATCACCACCACTCGCTTTTGTATTCCACGCCCAATCCCAGCTGAGATAGAGGACATACTACATCGCATGCTGTGCGTGGACCCTGTGGAGCGGTGGTCCGTGAGGCAGCTCCTGCAGCACCCGTGGATGGTCGCCCTCGGCGCGGACCTGCGGCTGTCGTCGATGAGCTCCTCGCCCACCTTAACGCGCAATTTTTCAAGCTTCGCCGCCGCGTCCATCTCGTCGGCGCTGTCGCGGCTTCCCGCCCGCGACACTGCGGAAGCGGTAGTGGAAATTCTCTCCGAGGAATACCCGCCCATCGATGCTATCCCATCCGATGAGGAAGTGGTCGACGACGGCTTTTATTACAGCTCGACGTATGACAGTCAGAGCAGCAGTGTGGGCAGCAGGCCCGTGCAGAGCGGCAGCGCAGCACGCGCAGTAAAGCGGAGGGCGCACGATAACATCCCTTTGGGCGCTGCAGATCTTCATTTCCCTCTTTTCACCTCTCTTACTGCGAGCTCTATGCCACTGGCACCTACGAGATGCGAGATGCTTCAAGAAGGGTCGATGTCTACGTCGATGGTGTCTATCCACAGCTCTGTCACCGATAACAGTGACGTGTGTGAAGCGGAGGATTACTTCAGTGATGGGGGCGGCGCGCCATGTACGAACGGCATGGCTAGCGGCGCCGCCGCTCTTCATACAAAAGGGGGACGACGGTCCGCGTCTGATATGGACAGCAGTATGTCCACGAGCAACCTCTTCCGAGAGTCCAACCAGCTGGGCTTCTGGTGGACGCGCTATGCCTACGGCTTGTATCTGACGGCCCGCATTGTGGCACGTTTTGCTGGTTTCTTTGCCCTCTGCGTGGTGGCCGTCGCGGTGCGGGTCATTATGAAGCGCGACCTCGCCGATCTGCCTCTGCCGGCGGTGGTGCGCAACTACGTGACTTTTTTGCTCTTCACCCCGCTGCGGCACTCAACTGTGGCGCACTACGAGCAGCAGCAGTGCATTCCTCAGCAGCAGCAGCAGCAGCAGGGCACTCCCCAGGAACAGCTGTCTCCGCCTTCACAGTCCATGGCGGGCACCAGCTTCCTTTCCTTCATTTCTTTCTCAGCTATTCCCATACACACGAGAAAGCGAAATGTTGTGACAAAGACGGGTTCTCATTCCAGTAAGTGTGTAAGCATGTCCACGATCCCTGGCTCGAGTCTGCGCCACTACGTGCGCACGGCGGACCAGCTCATGCGCGGTTCCTTTGTCGGCAGTGCAGTGCTAGAGGGCAATGCCTCCTTCTCGAACAGTCAACGCTCGCTCTCGCTGCTCTCCGAGGTGCCGTCGAAAGAGTTTGGCCGGCCTATCCATGGGGTTTTGAATCTCGCGACGACCGCGCCGGCACAGCTGTCCGTTGTGCAGTCACCCGTGATGACTGAGGGGTGGCTGTCTGCGACGCAATCCATGACTACCCACTGCGGCGGGGCCGATGGCTTCACAGCTTCGGGCAAGAGAAGTACTGAACACAGCGGACGCAACGCACGGTGCAACACATTGACGCAACAGACGGAAGAGGGGGTTGCAAGGGCGTATGGAAAAAACGCGATGCCGAAGAACGATTCAGCAGCTATGCGCAGACGCACCTCGACAATGCCTTCGTTGGTGACCACCATGTCTGCGTCGCAACTGGAAACTGTTCCGTCAAAGGCAGTAAGAGGTCGGACACCTACGTCGGTGGTGGGCGACGGTAGACACGGCGAATCGCAAACCGGTTCCATCGAAACCCCAGAGAGCGGGGATAGTGGAGGAGAGAATTCAGCCGTTTTTTCGGACCAGCACTACATTTTCTCGCCCATCACTCCTCTGCCGCGTGCCTTTCCTGGTCACCGACCACGTTCAGAGGATTTCTCTGTTGTGAACAGCGAGGCTGCTGCGCGGTGATGCGCACCTACTTATATGGATTTGACTAAAAACATAAAATAATTCGTGCTTGCTTTTCGATTAATACGTTGTTGCAACTTCAAGGGTATTCGCATCAGTTCGATCGTTTCCCCTTTTCTTTCTAGTATATGAATGAGTATTAAAAATATTTTTTTTTTTGTAAGAGCGTCCGATTTACTTACTGTGCCTTCGTTCAGCACGTGCTGTTCATTTCATTCGGTTAATAAAGTTTTTAGTTGAATTTCAGCTTCCTCGCAAGTTGTCTCCACAAGCGGATTTTTAAGTTTTATGTTGTCCTTTGCTAATGATTTTCGACTACTGTTGTCGTGAAGATACTTATCTGCATATTTCTTAATTTTTTAATTCTTATTTTATGTTTTTTTCTTTTGTTAAAGCGTGCGCTTCTGGGGCATGCATTCTTTACCATGGATTGAGACTGCTGTTTCATAGTGTTGGCTGAATACGGACTAGCGAACAAACGGCACAAACAGCTCTTTGCATTGCTTTGTCGTATAGTCCTCTTTCTCGATATAAAAATATGTATCAGTGCTAATAACTTTTCACTTCGATTCTTTCTATTTTTTTTTCTTCTGTTTCGCGGAAAAAAAACTAAAGGGTTATTTGTTTCTTTTCTTTGTTTCATTGGAACTCGCATGATACGAAAATCACGACAGTATATACATATATGTATATGCATATGTATATGTATATGGATATGAGTACGAATCAAACACTTCACGGATGCCCTCTAGTTCCTCTATGTTTTTGTTTTTGCGGAGTGGTACGTGCCAAAATTGTAAAAATAGAAAAAAAAATCACCGCTCCATTCTCCTTTCCTTCGAAGGTGATGCGAATTCAGTGAGCGCGTTTGATGTTTCGCAGAGCGAAGGCTCATCCATTGGGCATAAGCCTTTTTGTTCTCATTTGAAGTTCTCCACACGAGCTACCTTCGGTGTGTGCATATAGTGTTTTCAAGGCACCCGTGATGAGCGAGGGAGACAACAAAATGGTTAAAGGCGGTGTACTCAGCGGAGTAGAAACACCCAGGGGCACACGTCTTTCAATTCTTGTCTTACGGACTTCGAACAGAAACAACAGCAAAAGTAATTCTGAATGCTTGACAACCGCAATCGTATAGAAATGAGGTTTAGCACATAAGGCAATTTACAGACGTTGGAAGAAGCGGAAGGAAAGAGGCTTTTTTTTTTTGCTTTAAAGAAATCTATGTGAACTTCAATTTGTCCCCTTTCTTAAGTTGGATTGTTTTGTTTGCTTTGGTGCACGATGCTGTCTTTTTTCCTCTTCTTTCTTTCTATTTCTGTAGAGGACTTTTCATGTGCGCAACTGCTGATTCAACCGCCCTCCCCTCTTTTCTTTCTTTGTTTCACATGCATGAACTTGCCTGTTTAACCCATATTCTTTTTGTTTACATTTTCTTCTCTTCTCGCTGTCTCTCTCTCTTTTTGTTGTTTTCCTCCGTTCAGCATCGACGAGAGAGTATACACGCGCGTATCCCGCATTTCGGATCCTTTTCTTTTCTTTTTTTTTTGTGGTCATTGTAAAGGGGGAAAAATGCAACGATGGAAGAAAGAAAGAAGATCGGAGTGTGCTTCTGATCTTTAGCGATTTTTTTCTTCTCACATTTTTTTTTTTGGGACAGCGGTGCCTAGCATAGCACCGCAGCGCAATTTACGGCACTTTCAAAGCATTCTGGTTTAGGCTTTCTTTGCCCCACCCCCTTCTTTTGTTAGCTTCATCATTTTTATCATTCTGAAATTCTACTGGCCACTTTACCTCCACGCAGCCTCCGGATCTTTTCGGTATGATGGGCGGATCACGTGAAGGAGACGATGAGGGTGCCCAGCGCGACACTCGTTCGAGTACCTCAGTCTTCCATGGAGGCGTTCTTGTCACTTTCGTTAGAAGAAGTTTCCACCAAACAGGGCCTTACAAAATATGAACCGCTGAAACGCACTGTTGCATGCTAGGGGCTATCGTTGTTGTGCTGTTTGCAACAGCTAAGGAAATAATGCGCAGATCTTGCAAAACATGCAGGCTCACAGTTTCTCTACTGTCGGTGACAGTGTGAGGACCCGTTAAACTTATTGAGAGGCCCCGGCTCGTCCAGCACCTTTCATGCTTAACGATTTGTTGCATGCGCTAGAGATCAGTTTTATCATACTTCCTTTTAGCTCTATAAAACGATTTCAGTTTCCACTGATCACTCGCTCTCTCTTTTCTTCTCTTTCATCGCTTGTTTGGGATGACTTTACGTTGCTACTTTTCTACTCAGCCCGCTGCCCCATTCGAGTCACTGCGCCTCCTACGCTCCTGCTTCGAAGTTTTCGCACGTTTCTCCTCACACTTCAACCAGCAAAACCGAGAACCAACGCTTATTTGGATTCTTCATTGCTATGATGTCCTGTGCTGCTCTTCTACTGTCGCCGCGGCACTCGCCGTATGAAGATGCGCCTTTTCCCACTTCCTTTGTGGAGACGGTCGAAACCTCGCCAGTTGAGGAGATGAGGGCGCCGAACACGTATGCTCTCGTCTCCATGTCTGAGCCGGCGTTCTTCGGTCGCGGTGGTGCGGCAGAGGTGGAACCGCTGGATATCCGCCTCCTCCCCGTCGTCTTCACCATCACCTATTGGTGTGGGTTGGCGGTGCTGTACGCCTTTGGGAGCTACGTGATTGCGATGTCGCCAACATGGCGAGGCCCAGTCGTCATCTGGGCTGTGCTGATCCCTTTCGTTGTCTTCTCGCTCTGGCGCCGCTTGCCTGCGGAAGAGCTGCGCGTTGAGAAGCTCTGCCACGAGATCGTGCTGCTGCGCTGCGGTGGATATTATACCCTTGCAGAGCAGCGTGTGCTGCCGGCGGAGGTAGAGATGGAGGGGCGATCGACACTGCGCTGCGAGGGGCAGCGTCCACCGACCGATACTGCTTTCGTGGCCGTTTCGTAGGGCCCGAAGGTCATTGCTGACGTGGCAGTACGGCGTAAAACCATTTCTTTTTTTTTTTACCCCAGCGGAGGTGAACGCACGGAATTCCGTTTTAATTTTTCATTCTTTTATTTTTTTTCCTCCTCTCACAGATTTTTTTTTTTGTACAGTATTCATACGTCCTTCGGCTTTTATCTACTTGGCCTCGCCGGCCTGCCCTAAAAGCGGGCTACAGAAGAAGCAACATCGAAGCTCATCGCGTTACTTATCTTTTCATATACATATATACATATATACATATATAGATATATATGTTGGCGTTTCTGTGCCTACGAGCGTGAACTGCTCTGTTCACCGCTCTTCGAATACGCGTGCGAGCGACCGAGTCTGCCATTTATTCCCCTACTCGTACCACACTTTTTGTCTTTCTCTCTTGACTTCTTTTTTTTCTACTACGCTACTTTGCGTCCTGTCTACGAGAGAGGCGAGCGACACTAATTGCTGACCCCTCACGCAAGATCTATCAAAGGGAAGACCGCAGTGCGTACGAGGTCTCCTCCATCTGCTCACTCTTGCTCTCCGTCGCCCTGTGTCTCTTACCGTTTGACTACAGGCTCACCCAAACACCACTGTCACCGCGTCTGCCGTCATGGGTCCTCCATCGTGTTGCGCCAGCACGTGCTGTAAGATCACCTACTATGTCTGTTTAGTGGCCGTTTTCGTCTACTTGATCCTCTGTGTGCTGCTGATCCCAAAGTACCGATATGTGGCACTCATGCTGATCGGAGTTGCCGTATTGTACGCCACCTCGGCGTGGAGGCTGCTGCCGTCGGAGCGGTTGAATGTGCGGGAAAGAGCAGAGGTGCTCGCTCGCCAGCGATGCGCACCACCGGACGCAGCAGCGACCTATCCCTACTGCTCTACGCCTACCGCGACCGGTGTTGTGGCGCTTCATGAACCTTTCACCTCGGAGTTTAGGGCTTAGTGACGCGAGCACGATTCTTCACATGTTTCTTTATTATTCACTTCTATTTATGCTGTCTACTCTCCATCTGATTTTCACTCTGCTTTTTGTATATTTCCCTTTTTTTTTTCTTGGAAA
This sequence comes from Leptomonas seymouri, assembly GCA_001299535.1. Classification (NCBI taxonomy): domain Eukaryota; phylum Euglenozoa; class Kinetoplastea; order Trypanosomatida; family Trypanosomatidae; genus Leptomonas; species Leptomonas seymouri. The sequence goes on from LJSK01000071.1 coordinate 62,035, forward strand.
GGGTCCGTTGCATCGGTGCTGGCTTAACTTCGCTTTTGTGTTGGCACTTATACGGTTGCGATGCAGGTCCTGGTACTCTTCCCCCCTAAACCAGGAAGAGAAACGAAAAGAAGTATCTCTAATTGGCTGAATCCATTGCCATAGCCCGAGAAGAATAGCGGGGAAGCGTACTTCACTGACGTGCAGCTTTAATTTTCATGGCTCGTCGCTGTCGCTTCTTTTTTCTTTATGCAGTCTGAACCGTCTCGAAGGCGAGAGCGTTCACTTTGCTGCTCCCTGCTGCACACTCTCTCCTGTTCTACGCTGCTGAGGCACCGGCACAGTACTACGATTCCTCTATGGCTCCGGCGGCGACCAGAAGGGAAGTCGCCAATACATTTTTACCCTTTTCTTTTGCTCCGATCTTTCTCTCCCCTTCCTGGCTATTTGCCTCGTTGTGGCACTCAACGGAACCTATGGTGATGCAACGCTTGTTGGCGCGTCACCCGCGAACTCACTGCTTAAAACGGTTTCTGTGACCCACACACGTACTCCTCGTGTCACATATTGCACTCTTTACTTCGCTTTTCTTTTTGTTTTCATTACTTTCCCCCGCTCGAAAAGTGTGATACCTGCGCCACTGCCATATCTCATTACAGCTGATTTTGGCCATTTAGACTAATTCCCATTTAAACAGGCAAACAACAGAACATAAAAAAGTATAAGAGGCGGTACGCTACAACAGTCAGAGAGACGACACCGGTTGCCACATTGGTCCCTGAGCTCTTTTCTTTGGAAAGTATCTCTTTCTCCTATCGTTGTTTTCGTTTTGTTCCTGTTTCGGATATACCCGGCAGCTTTCAGGAGGCACAAGGACTCCTTTGCATAAAAAGAAAAGGCAAAGAACACCCGCTGCACGCGTACACAAAGTCGTCAACGCCACCATGACAGCTGCTCATTGTGCGCAAGCGGAGGTGTACGTCAGCGCTTGCAAGCGCGAGCACGCACAATGCTCCGACGCCCTCGTTCGCGCGCTGGACAGTGACGCCAAGATTGCCGTCATCGGTCATGGCGAGGTCCCTCTCAACGATATCGACATGTGCTGCGTGGCCGAGGTGGTGCGCGTGCTCACCGAAGACAGTGCGCTGCGTGTACTGGTGCTCGAGGAGAACTCTTTTGGGCTGCAGGGCATCACAAGCTTGATGGAGGCTATCGAAGCCAATCCCAACCGCATTCGCGAGTTGCGCCTCGGCAAGAACAACCTGAAGGATCAGGCGGCCGTCGTCATTGGCAACGTCCTCTCGCGCAGCGGGTGCGGGCTGAAGGTGCTGGACTTATCCGAAAACGGTATCACGAAGCTCGGTGTCATTCCGATTGTTGCGGCACTGCAGCAGCCTTTCTCAGACATTGTGGAGCTCAGCTTCCACAACAACAAGATCGAAGGGGACGCGGCTTCCTACCTCGGCCAGGTCGTCCGTGCGGCGCCAAAGCTGAAGCACCTGCACCTCGGCTACAACGCGCTACGCGACACGGGCGCCACGCATATCGCGCGCAGCATTCCACACGCTTCCTGTCTCTCTACGCTGGATCTCACGGCGAACCGCATTAGCCGCGAGGGCGGCCAGGAGCTCGTGCGCGCTTTCCTATCCCCCTCCTGCACGGTGCAGCGGCTGAACCTGCGCCACAACCAACTTGACAGCGAGACAATTGGGGAGTTTGCTGACGTCATTGCACATAATACGTCCTTGATTCAGCTCTTTCTGGGCTTCATGAACCCCTCTCCAGAGGCGATCACGGCCGTGCTGGAGGCAGTTCCGCAGAACCACACGTTGCTCCTGTTGGACCTGTATGCATGGAAGCTGAACCCGAAGAGCACGCTGCCACTTATCCGTGCCATTCAGGAGAAGAACAGCTCCATCGCGGCCATCGTCACTGACGCCTGCGAGTCGATCGCTGCACAGGTGGATGAGGGTAACGTAGTGCGCGAGGAGGTGCGCGACCTGCACCCCGTGTACGTCGGCCCAGATGATCGCGACGCTTATCTCGCTACGAAGAGCCTTCGTCGGTACTCACGCGCGCAATCGTGCCGACAGTCTGCTATGGCATCTCGTATGCAGTCACGGGCACGCGGGGAATCGCAGCCGGGCAGCCGCACCGTCTCCTCGCGCCACCGCAGCGTGCGTGATGGCAGCCGTTCCTCTCGCGCCGGCAGCCATCACAGTAGGCGCGAGGGGGACGCGGAGGGTGAGGCGTCACACCGCAGTTCGTCGCGTCACAGCCGTCATCGCAGCGGCAGTGCGCATCGGCGCCACCGCCGACGCCACCGCAGCGGATCTGATGGGGAGGCTGCGACGGCGACTGAGACGAACTCCCCGCGATCTGCGCGGTCTGCTCGGTCGTCCTCACGCCATTCACGCGCAGCGGATGGGACCCGCTCCACGCGTGCCGCCACTGCGGCCGCTAATGGTGGCCAGCTGGTCCCGGCGCCAACGAAGAAAATGGAGCGGGATATTGCAGCGCTGGTCGATGAACTGAGCGACACCCCGTGCGATCCACATACGGTGTCGGTGCTCAAGACGATCATCAATGCTTTGCAGACGTCTTGCAAGCAGCAGCGCTTGCAGATCCAGGCCTTGACAGCGCGTGTGGAGGCCTTAGAGAAGCGACGTGAGTGCCAGTGCGATACGCACGCTCCCGCTGGCGCGTCTCCCTCAGCGAACGGCGCAAGCGCAGTCTCACGTGCTAGCAATGAGGCTGCGTTCGCTGCCCGCTCCTCCGCTCTCAGGGTCAACGGCTACAGTACGGCTCTGACGAACGTGCACGGCAAGGACGACATCAGTGAAAACGGCACTGCTGCCGCCGTGGCACCCTTTCAGCGCGATGCAAGCCAGACAAGCCAGGGAAAAGCAGCAAGCCGGAGCCTTTCTCGCGCCGCGGAGATCGGAGCCACTGATGCTGCTGCTGCGGAGGGCCAAGGCGGCTCGCAACAGCAGCAACGCTTCGCCTCAAATTCTTTTCAGCGTTCGATAAGCCGTTTCAGCCAAAACACATCCGCAACGGTGATGGATTGCTGCACGACGCCGTATGTGTCGCAGGACGTGCCGCCGGAGATTGCCCACCCGAACGAGAAGTCCGGCGAGCACCATCCAGAGGGTGTGGAACTGCAGCGGTCGGCGAGCATCCCCAGTTTCCCGCCGCGGATTGAGCCTTCGCCATCACAGGATTCGATGCGGCCCCGTCGCAAGTCCATCTCTCATTCCTTTTAAGAAAGCAAAGCGAATTGAAACAAACAAACAAAAAAAGAAAGGCTTCTTTGTAGAACAGGCGCAAAACGCGGGATGTGCTATGCTTCAAGCTTAAATCGTCGTACCCGTTACCTCTCTATCAATCCTCTTTTATTTTTCGGCTCTTTTTTTGTTTCATCGCTGTTGACTTCATTCATATTTGAACGTGGCCGTTGCCCCCTACAGGTCAATATGCAGCACACTTGTGTTTTTTTTATTTATTTATTCCCTTTTATCCCAATTTTGTCTTGCTGTGGAACATCAGGAGAAGGCCGAGTGGAAGAAAGATGGGATGTTCATATACGTGCTGTTGCTGATGACTCCGGTGGAAACCCGAAGCGCCACCAGACACTGGAAATCAGATTGCAGCGGTAAGGCAGTGCGTATGTGGTGCTGAGCTCTTCTCTATTTGCTCTTTTTTCTCTTTTTTTTCTCATTCCCTTTGTTTTAGTTTTGGTGTTTGCATTAGAGCGCGGTCGTGGGTGCGAAGTAATGGTGGTGCTTTGCCTTCCATATAATACACACTTCGCATTCTAGATAATATAGAGATGTATATCTTGAAAGGGTGTTGTGAACACTAATCTTTGCATTCATTTTGGCATGTACGTGATTAGTTTTTTTCTTTCTGAGATTGTTGAGTTCTTGCGTTTGTGTCGTAAATGTATTGTACTGTGTTTCCGCTCTGTGGACCCGCTTAGTCTTCCCGATGGGGGTGCTGAAGGCGTTGAATGAAGGTCCTGAGATGCGCTTCATAATTTCGGATGGTACGGCGAAAAGAAGCAAAAGAAGAATGAAGGCCAGGGAGGGATGCAATGAGGGAAAAAATCCATATATATATATATATATATGTACACACCTCTATGCCTTTTTCTTGCCTCGCCCCTTCTGCTGCGGCTGTATAACCTCCGGAATATAGGTTTGTGTCTCATACTAGAAAGAAATCTGCGTGTTGTTCTTGCTGTGCCGTTGTGTCTCACGTATCGAAGATATATATGTATGTATATGCGTTAGTTTTTCGTTTGCGGTTGATTTACATTGAAGGCGTTGCCCCTAGCGCGTGCGATTGAATTAGCACTTACCCTTGTTGGCACAAGGAGTGTCGAGGGAGTGGCGCTGGAAACGATAGAGAGAAAACGCCGCATGAGTCACACAACGCTGTGCAGTTGACTAGCAAGTTTTCAGTGTCGTGCGCTCCCGCATTTCTGTAACTTGGGTAGCTTTAGGATTGTTCCTATCATCATCATCATTTTTTTTTTTAGACAACCGTTTCCATTCTTTTCTTTCCCGCTGTACCCTTTTGCTTATAGGCCAATTGGCTGCTCCCCCCTTAGACTGCGTGTTTGTGGTTGCTTGTCTGTTTTCTGTGAGTTCTCTCTTTTCTTTTTTTTATATTTTAGGAGGGCCCTCCTCCTTTTTTTATCTTATATACTGCACCTTTGGCAAAACTTGTGGAAGGATAGATGAAACGAGCAAAAAATTAAGCAGCACCATCGGCAGTCGTACAAACACATCCCGCCGATGCAACGTCTGCGTGGCACAGGAACAGGCAGCTGAATGTACCTACCGCTGCATATTAGTGCCGCCGGACCGTGAGGGCAGTGCCAGGGAAGTGGGGTATCAAACCCAAAAGGGGACAGCGCGTTGCGCTGTTTCATGATGTTCAACGAAGGCTTAAAAATCAATGCTGGTCTGCTGCGCAGACAACGCTCCACTGTTTCTCGTCGTGGCGCTTCGCGACGCTACCAATTCGCAGGTCGTCAAGGTCTATGTACTTTGCCCCATGAAATGTGCTTCCAGATCTGCATTTCATATCCACATGGAGCGTCTGATTTTCTTTGCTCTTTTCTTATCGTCTTTCCTCTTCCCCTCTCTTTTTCACCCCTTCAACTCGCCCTTCGAGCTCATTAAAGCGTGCTTACCCACTGTTAGGCCCACGATTATTATTGCTATTGCTTTTTTTTTCTGTTTCCCTCTTGTATAGTACGTTCTATTGGGAATCAGAGACACAAGGCGTAAAGAAGGAAAAACTGTTGCTGCTCGGTGACTCCTCTTGTTCATGTTCAATTTTTTCTTCGTTTTTCTTTTTGCGTTTCATAATTGTCATTTGTTGGACCACGCGAATCACGTTGATTTTGGGCATTGCAAACAACTCTAACTAAGATTCATTAAGAAAACCTAAAGTGGCTACGATTTGTCCCAATAAGTAAATCTGCCCATTATAAAGTGTTTTCATTTCTCTGACCGCACCCCATCTCGCACCTCCCTTCAAGTTGTTTCGTACTGCCTTCTCTTTCTCAGTTGCCGCATATCTTTCAATTGAGAAGCAGCCAGAGCTGCCATTCAGAAAGAGAGGCAAAAAGAGCGTTTTCCTTCCTTTTTTTTGTTTCCTGCTTCGCGCTTACGTGCGGCGCAGCCGGCTCGAATTCGTGAAGGTTGTCGCTCTTTGTGCATGCAGCTGAATTTGTTTCTCGAACTGGATTGATCGACGCCTGGGCCCATTTTACACAATTCTTCTTTTTTCATATTGGCAGTTTTTTGATTGTGCCGACGACGGCACTCGTGTACATACATATAATATATATATATTTATATATATAGACATCTGTAATGGACAGTATTCTCTTGCATCGAAGCTCCATTGTGAGCGGGAGGGAGCCGCTGCCACCGCGGCGGACCCCTGGGTACGGCTGCTACCTCAGCGATGTGGAGGTGCGTGACAATTCGACTGAGCAGTCAATACAGGCCATCTGGTCACGGTGGCGCGAGGGCCGTTACAACGAGCTCACCGAGGAGCTCGTTCGCGTAGGGGACTTGATCCAAAGTAAAGAGGAAATCAAGTTTTCCTCCGAGTTTTTAGCCTTCGGCGGTATTGACGTCTACTGCTTTATTCTATGTGATCCCATCACACCGCTGAATTTTTTAAAGGACCGACCCACGGAGCATCGACACTACAGAGGGTGGTCGCAGCGTCGCCGCGAACGCAACGTGGAAACAATTCTAGGCATCTACTCGGAAATCATGCTACAGCTAACTGATTTGTTGGCGAACCAGAATGATCTGGGCTGGGTGCTGTACGATCGCTGCCCTGGTCTCTTCTACCGTCTCATTGAGTTCTTACAAGACAGCACCCTTTGGTCTTCCGCCACAGGGCTGCTCGAGCACGCCTTGTCCTGCGTCGGACCTGTAATCGAAATTAGTAAGACGCCCTCGCTGGTGAAGGTGCTGCGTGGCGCGTCGCCGAGCGCGCTGGCGGCGTACTGCCGCTTCTTAGCCCTGCTCATTCTGCCGGGCCTCGCGCAAGGGCAGAACCCTATTGTAGCGCGCCGCTTGCACTACCCCGAAAGTGTCGCCGTGCTGCGGCAGGTGCAGCGAGTCGTGGACAGCAATGTGCTGTGGCTCATTGGCGAAGAGGGCCTCGTAGAGTCTCTCATCCGCTTGTGTGAGCTGCGGCCAAATGGGCTGCGTGTGCAGCAAGGCGGGCGATCGATGATGATGATACCACCGTCGGCAGCAGCAACGGTAACGGTCGGCGCAAATCGCAGCGCCACGACGCGCGGGCGCCGTGGGTCAGAGAATGCTGTGAGTGCCGTTGCGGAGAGCGAGACGGAGTGGGAGGATGATGAGGTGGGCGAGGAGGATGAAGCAGAGGGGGAGGATCGGCACTGGCAGAACGCCGAGGAGGCGGAGGGCAGCACAGCCTCTGGAGTCAGCGACGGCACTGCAGACTTCCTTGTCGACGGCTCATCACTAACGGCGTTTTTTGCGGAAATCGAGCGACTTCTCGGTATTGGTCAGAACGCCACCGCCACGCCACCACCGCGGCCAGCACCACAGACATCATCTTCGCCGCAACTGGGGAGGCAGGGAGCGGCTGCTGCCGCAAGCAGCGCTGCAGGATCCGCAATGACGCGCGCTGGCAGCACCTCCGCCACACATTCTACCGTAGCTGTACCGCAGCCGCCGCGGCAACCGCAGCAGCTATCACAACAGCCGCGTGGCCCCGCCGTGCCTCTGCTCGCACAGATGCCTGCCGTGGAGACGATGACGCAAGGCGACGTGCTCGAGTATCTCCGCTCTGCCATGCGGATGGGCGCTCTCGGAGAAGCGCTTGAAGGAAACACAGCGGACGCCGGCCCCACCGGCAATCAGCCAAGCGGCAGCTTGAACGCCGACTTGGCACGCATGCTGAGCAGCTTCGGGGCATCTGCGAACGTCGCCGAGCAGATGGAGTTTCTTAATCGCATCACGTCGAACCAGTTCCAGGAGGAAGACCCGTCGCGGTTGGTGCAGTGGATGCTGGATCGCAACTTGCTTGAGGAGGACGGGATGGACCAGTCCTTTAAGTCTTCGATGGAGATTCAGTGGTGGGTCGGCGCCGTAGACGCGCGGCAGCGTTGGCGCCTCCGCGATCCGTCATTGCTGCCGCAGCGAGACGACAACCGCTGCGATTTTGTGACTAGCGCAACGCGGCGACTGTGGAGCCGCGGCTTCCACCAAGTAACCGCTGAGGAGTTTAGCAGCGCGAATGCGCGACTGAACAACAAGCTGTTTGATGCGCTGCCGCAGGTGCGCGATATTGCCGAGCTCGATGTCTACGGTGTGCAGCGCATCGTGGAGTCGCAAAGCGAGGTCTTGTTTCTGCTGAACATGCTGCTGTCGACGTTTTATTTCAGTGACGCGTGGCGTCTGCTGCGCGACTGTCGCTGGGTCCCGCGTTCTGTGCCGATGATGGAGGCTGCCTTTGGCTTGGACCCGACCTTGCCGGCACTGGTCGATGTCCCCCCTCATGTGAGCCTGTCTGAGGAGATGCGTTCCCTGCCGCGGTTTCTGCCACCTCATTCGTGCAGTTCGCAAGAGGCGTGCGGTGCGACAGCGGCCGCTTCTGCTGCAGACACCCCCTTATCTTATCCGAAGAACTGGCGCATGGTGCCATTCCTCGAGTTGCTCGGCGATAACGCCTGCACCTTCTTAAAGGACCCAAATCTGATGATGGAGGAGGAGCCGGACAACCACCAGCACGGCCCCGATACAATGCGCAAGATGGAGCTGCTGCGTGGTCTCTACGAGTACTGTAACGCGCAAGACCGTACAGAGCAGGCGATGGTTGTGGCGGACGAGGAGGTTGTTGCCAGCTGCTCCAAGAACGCAGAGGCAATGGCGGTGGTGATCTGCCGTGACCGCGAAGACAGTTGCGTGCGCATTGGCCTCTACCAAACACTCGAAACCTACCTCCGCACGTTTCTCTACGGCATCGAGGATCGCGATGACCCAAGCTCTCTGCAGACCACGCTCGGCTCCCTGCTGATGCCCGCCATGCTGGAGCGCATCTACAACGGCACGCGCATCTCAGGCCTGAACGGGTCGATGGTGCCATCGAAGCTGCAGTCGAACATGTTCACCCTGCTCGGCGAGCTGGTGCGCTACCACGGGGGTAACCTCAAGACGCTCTGCGCGTACGTGACAGGGGAGCTCGACCTGTCGCACCTGAACGAGGCTATCAGCAACTCAAACCGTCAAAACCCCGTCATCCTCTCTACCATTCACGAGGAGGTTGAAGAGATTTTAAAACGACCACCGTTAGAGCGCGAGGAGCATGAGCCGTTTGGAAGCGTGCTACTGCGCCGCATGCTGACCTTCGGCAGCGACAGCCACCTCTTCCTCCGCTCCTTGCTGCTGTCTCTCACGCCGGGGCTGCGCTCACGCGGTAACTATCTCTCCAAGCCGGTTGACGACTCAATCACAGATGTGCGGCTGCTGCCCTCTCCGCTGGGTATTGGGCGAACGAGCGACATCATTTCTGGCGATGTGGTGCGCATCGCCTACGTTATCCGCACCTCGCGGCAGTACGCACGCGAGATTAGCCTGGCACCGAAGGAGGGCCCGCAACGTACGGAGCTGCTGCAGGAGCTGGTGCGGGTGCTTTCGCGGACACCGCACAGGCAGCCACCAGAGCAGCGGCCCTTCCCGGGCTTGTTTTGTGAGGCGAGCGACATGGCTCTGCTGCAGGGGCGAGGCTCTCTGCCGCCAGTGGGTCCGCCGCGACGCCTGCGTGCGCCGCTCTTCGGGCGCCAGCACCCATCGGGCGCAGCGATGTCGCGCATCATCGCTGCGCAAGACGAGTTGCTCTCACCCGAAGAGCGCACCGCCGCCGCCAACCTCGAGGCGTTTCAAAATTCCGCCGTCTCCGATGCAAAGGTGTTGGCGGATATCGCACCCCTGGAACAGCTGCTTCTCTCAGAGCCGCATAAACTTGTCTTTAGTGCACTGTGTGGGCTGAACATTGAAGCAATGGAGGACAACACACGTCTTTCTGTTGTGACCACTGTGCTGATGATATTCCTGCGTGTTGCGATGGTGGGAGACACCGTGGCCAGTGGTTCACTCGTCTTCTCCTCGGACGACGACGGCCTTCCCGAGTGCTTGGCCGATGCCGAGTCCAGCATCCGGGCTGTACTGGACAAGATGCAGCCGTTTGCCCAGCACGGCTACAACACGTGGCTGGCGAAGGAGCAAGACTTTCGTGCCCGACAGACGGAGAAGCGTCGTGCTGCCGCGTTGCTCGCTGCTGCCCGCGAGGGCCGCCACTTCCGCAGTCTGCAGGAGGATGATGGGGTGTGCATGTGCGACTGGCGCGACACGGCGCCGATTGAAGAAGCTGAGGTCGAGTCGAGGCTCCGCAGTAGGGCGGCCATGGTTCCGGACGAGAGGGAGGGGGAGGAGGGCTCGATGGCGCTTGACTCACCGTCGCTTTTTGCGCAGAGCAAGCACAGTAAAGGCAGCGATTACGACGGAATCAGCTTTGGGGTGTCGCCTGTCGTTTCGCGAGGTGTCCCGGCGCCTGACCAGCTGCGGTGGCGGTGCCCCGGGATGATGTGCTACGGTTGCTGTGACCCCCCACACGAAGGCAGCGTATACCAGCGCGAGTTTGGCGGCTGCTTCTACCGCAGCTTCTTCCGCCTGGTTTGCCTGTGGATCGGCTACTATGCCTCGTGCCAGCGCTACGTTGCTACGGTGTTCTTCAGCACCGAGGTGGCCTTTGCGGAGTACAAGACAATCGCGTTGTACTTGCTGCGCATCCTGCCAGACTACTTTATGCCCCGCTACTCGGAAGTGATAGCATCTTCATTCAAGAAGGAGAGATAGAACTGCTCTGTGGTGCCTGCGGGGACGTGTGTATCCTCGTTATACAGCTATATCGGTGTTTCTCTGAAAGCGTTTTCGCTCAACTATGCGAATTTCCTTATTGTTTATTATTGTCCTTGTGCCTCTCTGGCAATTGTGAGCACATGAATTAAAAAAAAAAAAAGCAAGCTTGACAGGCATGCGTCTCCGGAAAAAGAAAAAAACAGATGAAATTCAATGGTTATCGACGAGTTTCCTTGGAAACAGGGGTGGGTGGGTGGGGTGAGGATGCTAGCAGAGCACACCAGAGCGAAGGAAAAGAAAAGGAAGCCGCATTGAACGAGCGCAGCAATGGGCGACGTGTCAATGCCATCATAACAGCCGTATGATTGCTCTTGTCGGCTGCAAAAAACAAAAAAAAACAAATATACATATGTGATGACAACGATGCGCACTCTCCTCTTAGGTTATCGAAAACGAATGCGTTTCTTTCTACAGAAAGGAAGAAGGAAGGAAACAACATCGGCCATTCCCTACCCATCAAAGCTGTTAGTTGTTGGCGTGGGGCACTGACCTCCCCTCTTTTTCTCTGCCCTCGCCGGTCTTCTCCAACCGCCTCCCTTTTTCCAGTTTGCAGAGCACATTTTTTTTTTTCTGTCGCAACAACGATCGAACTAAACTTCTCGCTCCCTCCTCTTTGTTTGTTTCCCTGACACTTTTTTTTCTCACAACAGGCAGCTGTTTTCACGCTTTTTTTTCACCCTTGATTAAAAAAAAAAATCTCCCTCCCCTCTCGCCACAGTTGAAGATGCCGAAGCGCGTTGCTTTCAGCTGCGACCATGCCGCCGTTGGTGTGCGCAACGATGTGATCGAGATGATCAAGTCCTCCGGTGCGGCGGTGTCCGTGGTGTACATGGGGCCAGACTCGGAGAAGTCCGTCGACTACCCCGATTTTGCGGCGCCGGTCTGTGAGGCGATTCAGAAGGGTGAGGTGGACATGGGCTTTCTGCTGTGCGGTACTGGCATTGGCATGGCCATCGCCGCGAACAAGCATAAGGGCATCCGTGCTGCGTTGTGCCACGACCACGTGACGGCGTTCCTCTGCCGCAACCACAACGATGCGAACGTCGTGTGCATCGGCGAGCGCGTGTGTGGCATGGAGGTGATCCGCGATATTATTCTCACCGCCTTAACCACTGAGTTCTCCAACGGCGAGCGCCACATCAATCGTCTCTCCAAGGTGAAGGCGATTGAGGACCGCCAGCTGTGCTAACACAAATGTGTTTGCGTATGAGCTCACTTCTTCCTCTCTCTCTCTCTCTTTCACTATTTTCGGTGTTCTCGAAACTCCTCAAGGATGGTGAGCTGAGATGGTCGTTCTCTGAAAGCAGCCACGGTAGCATTCGCGGCCACATGCCGAAGGGAACGCGCATAAATCTAATAAGTAGGAGAGTTGGGCATATGTGAGACCATACGTCTTCCGTCATTCCGCATGCCCGTCAAGGATACAGACGTACGTGGCTAAAAAAGTAGAGTAAGTGTTCGTTGGTAGCGAAGGGCGGTGTGGAAGACAAACACGCGTGAGCGAATGCCGGGGAACCTCAGGGGTATTCTTTTCTTTTTGTGTGGGCCATTTCACTTTTGAATTCCCTTCAGCTTCTCTACAGGCGTTCTTTCATGTTTTTTTTTTTTTTT
>LJSK01000071.1:74170-87638 GCA_001299535.1 Leptomonas seymouri
TTTTTTTTTTTTTTTTTTTTTCCACTCTATTATCGGTGATACACAGCCGCCCAGAGCCCCCTAGAAGTCCCGAGCTTCAGTAGCGCCAAGTGAATTCTATCTACAATAACTTTTTTTATTTATTTGAAATACTTAAGCCTACTGGTGTGCCGCATTCACATGCTCCATCAAATGAACTATCAATTGGAAAGAAAACAGGTATGAATAGAGAGTTAGTGGTGGATGCACCGCTAATAACTCTCTAAAAGAAGTTAATGAAGTGCAGGCACTACAAAAACATCAACCGTTCTGTTCTTCATTTGTTTTGCAGCAGAAAGGGAGAGGACGTGAAAAGGCAAGGTGACGCTGGAGGGCGTCATGGGAATGGAGCTGCTTGCCAGCTTTACAAAGAGGACTACCGAACGTGTTCCTCTCATTCTATTTTCCTGTGAAGTGCTGCGTGCTGTCTTCTCCTCTGCCTTCCAAACTTTTTTTGTTCCTTCTTTTTTTTTTCTTGATTTGCAATACTGGAGTGGAGCCCCCGAGTAGAAAACAAATGATTCCGCGGTCGCCGCTGTGCCCATTCCGGCGGGCACTGAAGGTGACCACTCTCATAAGCCAGCAGCGTTGCCTGCTTGTGAGCAGCACGGTGACGCCATCTCGCTTCTACGGCATCTTACACTGTACCCGGCTGCTATGTGCCTCCCCGTTTGCCACGAGCCACAGCACCAGTAGTGGTGGTAGGGGCCGCACTGCGGGTGCGTCGGAGTCAGGCGACGCCATGGTGGGAAAAATCCGCAACATCGGCATCGTGGCCCACATCGACGCTGGTAAGACGACCACGACGGAGCGCATGCTCTTCTACGCTGGCGTCACGAAGCGCGTTGGCGACGTGGACAGCGGGACGACCACAACAGATTTCATGAAGGAGGAGGCGGACCGCGGCATCACCATCCAGTCCGCCGCCGTCTCGTTGCAGTGGCAAGGCTTCGACATCAACGTAATCGACACACCGGGCCACGTGGATTTCACGGTCGAGGTGGAGCGCGCGATGCGCGTCGTGGACGGTGTTGTTGCCCTCTTCGACGCCTCAGCGGGTGTGCAGGCGCAGAGTTATACCGTGCTGCAGCAAAGCCGAAAGTTTCAGGTGCCACTGCTCGCATTTTTGAATAAGATGGACAAGTACAACGCCGACTTTATGATGTCGGTTACTTCGATCCGCGACAAGCTGCAGGTGGAGCCCCTGCTGCTGCAGGTGCCCCTGCACGGCGAGGATGGCAGCTTTGCAGGCGTGGTGGACGTGGTGGAGCAGTCGCTGTGCCGTTTTGGTGGGCCAAACGGATCAGAGGTGCAACGCACAAAGCTAGACGAAGTGAACAGCGGTGATGGCCAGCAAGCCTCTGCAGCTGGCTCCTCTCCAGCAAGCAGTACAACAGCGGAGGATCACGAATTGCTGTACGTGGCGGGGGCGATGCGCAAGGCACGGCATGACTTGGTGGTGCAGCTCACGGCAGTGGACGACATCCTCTCGGAGCAGTTCATTGTGCAGCTGGACGCAACGGATGGTGATGAGGCGGAGGCCGAGCGGCGGCTGTCGCCGTCGGCGCTGCGAGCTGCCGTGCGTCGCTGCGTCGTGCATTCTCCACGTGACCGCTTACCGCTCATTCCGGTACTCTGCGGGGCCTCCCGTCGCGATCAAGGCGTGCAACCTTTGTTAGATGCCATCACCTACTACCTCCCTTCACCTGCGGACCGCCATCCCACAGGACTGACGCGAGACGGCATTCCTGTCACTCTGCCGCCGGCTTCCGCTGCGCCGACCGTGCCCACAGTAGCGCTGGCCTTCAAGGTGATGCATGCGATGCACCCCAGCAAGGGCCAGCGCCTGCCGCTCGTGTTTCTGCGTGTATACAGCGGCAAGATCACACCGCGCATGCGGCTTGATAACCGCAGCCGCGGACAGATGGAGGTGGTGGACAAGCTCTACGTCATGCATGCCAACCAACCGATCGAGGTGCCGCACTTGGCGGCGGGCCAGATCGGTGCTGCCTTTCTCACACACACCTTCACCGGTGACACCCTCTTCGCCCATCCGTCACAGCACGTTTTGCAGGCGAAGCAGCACGTGAAGAGAGGAGACGTGAAGGAGGAGGTGCACACCTTGGAGGGCATTGATGCCCCGCCGGCTGTTATCTCGTTTTCGATCGAGGCTTCCACGCGAAACCAGGTGGAGCTGCTGAAGGACGCGTTGGCGGAGCTGACTCGCGAGGACCCGAGCCTGCGTGTCTCCGAAAACGAGCAGGGCACCGTGGTGGTAAGCGGGATGGGTGAGCTGCACCTAGAAATCATCATGTCTCGCCTCGCCAACGAGTATCAGGTCAAGTGCCGGCTTTTACGCGCCATTATTGAGTACCGCGAGACATTGCGGACGACGCAAAAGGTTGAAGGGTACGTCGGGCACTTCAATGAGCTTCCCTACGCGGAGTGCTCGCTAGAGATGCGACCACTGCTGGAGGACGGTGAGCGGTGTGGCCCTAGTGACCATTGCCACTTCCGCCTGGACGACACGTTTGTCGAGTCGTACCTCGCTGGCTCACAACTACAGCAGAAGCGGCCGCGTGGGGGCATGTCGTCCGGTGGTCGTGCGAGCGATTTGAACAACGCGAAGGAGGAGCTGCGCATTATCACGATGGCCTTTGAGTCTGCAGTGAGTGCGTGCATGCGTCTCGGCCCGCTGGCTGGGTTGCCGATGCACGGCGTAGAGGTGGTGCTGACGGGTTTTCGTAAGACTGCCGGCTCGTCGCTTCAGGAAAAGCTGCTGAGCCATGTCGCCCGGTCCGTGCTGCTGGACGTGCTGCGCGCCACCCCCAAAGGCGATCTTGCCTTGCTGGAGCCGATGATGGAGGTGGAGGTGCATCTGTCTGAGGCAACCTACATCGGTAACGTAGTGAACTCGCTTAATGAGCATAGGGCGCTCACCGTGGACGTGCAGGAGGACGGTCGCTCCGTCAAGGCTATCGTGGCGATGCGTAACATGCTACGCTACACGATGGAGCTGCGCAAGGCGGTGAAGGGACATGCGAACTTGTTCATGAAGCTGCGTCACTATCAGGTGCTGGAAGAGAAGACGGTGGTTGCCCGAATTTTGAAGAACCTTGGCATCATCGAGTGAGGACGAGGAAGCACAGTGAGCGCAATTCGTGCAAAGGCGCGGTGGTATTGGGTCGCTTCGTTTGAAGCCGAAAAAAACGAGAGAATAGAAACGCGGAAATGAAGACGTGGAGCGTGTTTGCTTCGCGCTGACAGGCCGCTTGCTAGCAAGAGGGTACATGCTTTGCTCTTCTGTTGATACTCACATAGCTAAAAAAAATGACCCACGAACAACAACGAAAGCTTTCATCATTTCTGTTCGAGACCGCCGTGTGCACTACCTTCCGACAAAAACGCGCATGGGGGTATGCACGCATCCGTGTTCCGGTACTGCACGCACACGCACACACACACACAACCATATATAGTGTTCCTTTGTGGACCTTGCTGGGTGCCAGCTGTGCTGGGTTGCAGTCAGCATCACAACTGCAGCGCACAATTCTGTTGATCAACTTTGCATGTATTGCAGGGGAGATCTTTCCATCTCTCTTTCCCTTGACGCTCTTCTTCCTGTTTCTTGTGTTTCTGTTTCTGCGAATAACGGAGAGGGTGGAACATGTCAGTATGGTTCGATCGTGCTGAAGGCGCGCCACCCAAGAGCCACTCCTTCTTACACTCTAACCCTCCTTGAGGAAGTTTCGCCAGTCCAGATCTTCGCTTCCCCTCCCCCTCCCCCCTCCCCACAGTCCACAGCCCACCAATGCGCCGTGTCGTCTTCGACCCCCCGCACCCGACTCAGTTCGTGGAGCACATTTATATTACCTTGGAGGATGGCATCCGTCTCGCTGCCCGACTCTTCATGCCGAAGGACGCATCGGCCGAGCACCGGTACCCGGCGATCTTAGAGTACATCCCGTATCGCAAGCGCAACGGCACCCGCAGCCGCGATGAGCCAATGCACGGCTTCTTCGCCGGCCAGGGCTTTGTCTCGGTCCGCGTGGACATGCGCGGTGCCGGGGAGTCTGATGGCTTGCTGCACGATGAGTATCTCAAGCAGGAGCAGGACGACGCCCTGGAGGTGATTGACTGGATTAGCAAGCAGCCCTGGTGCACCGGCGACGTGGGCATGATGGGCAAGTCGTGGAGCGGCTTTAACTCGCTGCAGGTGGCGGCGCGCCGTCCTCCGGCTCTGCGAGCGATCATCGTGCTTGGGTTCACTGACAACCGTTTCACTGACGACATCCACTGGAAAGGCGGCTGCCTGCTAAACGACAATTTTTGGTGGGGTTGTATCATGCAGGGCTTTCAGTCTTGCCCCCCGGATGCGGACCTGGTAGGTGACCGCTGGAAGGGCGTGTGGTTGGATCGGCTGGATAAGATGCCGCTGAACGCCGCAGACTGGACCGAGCACCAGACCTACGACGAATACTGGAAGCACGGCTCGATCCAGGAGGACTACAGCTCGATCCAGGTGCCCGTGCTGCTGGTGGACGGCTGGGCCGATTCTTATACAAACGCGCTCTTCCACCTACTGGAGCGCCTGCGCGTGCCATGCAAGGCTATCTGCGGTCCGTGGGTGCACGCCTACCCGCAGGACGGTACCCCGCTGCCCAAGATGAACTTTCTGCGTGTCGCGAAGGACTGGTGGGACCACTGGATGAATGGGGTAAAGGAAAATAGCGTCGCGAGCTGGCCGACGCTCCAGGCTTACATTGAGGACTCGCTGCCACCGTGCACGAGCAAGCCGGTCGCGCCAGGTAAGTGGGTGGCGGTGGACAAGTGGGTGAATGCGGAGGTGCCGACGCTGCGCTACGCCCTCGGTACCGGTCGTCTGCTCCAGATAGTGGAGGGAAACGGTGCAGTGAGCGGTGCGGCGGGCGACGTCGTTGTGCACACCCCGCTCAATCACGGCCTCATCTCGGGAGAGTGGATGGGCGCCGGCGTTATGGGCGAGACGGCCGGCGATCAGCGCATGGACAACGGGATGGCTGTCACATACACTTCGGCCCCCCTGACGGCGGAGATGAACATCTTGGGCCAACCGACCTTCGCCGTTTCGGTGACTTGCGACAAACCGAAGGGGTTTCTCTTTGCGCAGCTCTGTGATATTGCACCGGATGGCGCGGCCACTCGCATCACCTATGGCATCCAGAACCTCGTCCACTGTGGTCCGCAGGGGGATCGTGCGATCGCCCTGCTCAAGCCCAACACCGCGGTGCAGGCAGTCGTGAAGATGGACTTCTGCGGCTACTGCGTGCCCGCCGGCCACTCCATCTCGCTCTCTATCGCGAACAACTACTGGCCAATGGTGTGGTGCTCGCCGGAGGACACGACGCTGCGCATCGACGCGACGACCGCGACACTCAGCGTTCCGGTGTTGGCGAAGGAGGCGCGGGTGATCCCAGGCCCGGACCCGAGCCCCGAGGCCGCCGCCTTCACCCCCATCACCACGCTTGTGCCCGGCCGTGTGGACCGTTCTGTCTCGTACGACATCGTCTGTGACTCGTGGACTTGCGTGACGGATAGCGTGGGTGGCGTCTTTGGCGAGGGCGTCTACCGTTTTGACGACATCGACACGGTGATCGAGCACAACCTGCGCCGCGAGCTGACGCTGAGTAACCGTGACCCGCTCTCCGCACACTACAGCATCACACAGAAGTTCAAGGTGAGCCGCCCACGGTGTGTGACGGACGTGGACATCACCAGTTCCCAGCACTCCGATGCCAATTACATGTATATCCGCTCCAACATCAAGGCCAAGTACAACAGCGAGGAGGTATTTGAGAAGAACCACTTCCGACGCGTGCGCCGTGAAGCCATTTGAATAGTAATGAGGACAATTCAAGGACGGGGAGGGGGGCTCGAGCGGGGGAATAGGAAGTAGCTGAAGGAGGCTGAAGCCCACTGCGGGTGATGTGCTGATGAGCACCTGTCTGTTCTCCAGCGCTTTAAAGACTGCGTGCTTTCCGTATATATATTTTTCTTTATGTTCGTCTTCTTCTGTTATCGATAGCGATTCTGTTTTCAGGGATCTCGTCTCTATATCTTTTCCCAATGATTTTTAAAAGCTACTTTTCTTTGTTTCCTATCGCGGATTCCTCTGTCTCCGTGCGCAGTGGCAAAGCTTCACGTGCAGTGTTGTACACGAGGGGAGGCTACAACGACGAAGACGCAGGGAGGCAGCCTTTTGAGAGGACTTTTGAGCAGATATCGCCCCTCGAATGACTTCTCTTTCAATGCTGCGTTACCTGTGGGTGTACTTCAGCTCCGATGCGGACGCTTCTTTTTTTTTCTTTGGAATCTCATGCCATGGCTTATGAGTGTGGTTACGTTGGTGGTGGCCACTGGGTTTCGGCTAGAATAGAGTGTCTCGTGTAGCACGATGCCGCGTGCCCCCGGCTCTCATATCAATCTCGTTCCTCGCGGCGGCCGCCACCTATTCTTTTTCTCTGCTTTTGCCTGTTGGCGCGGTGCGTCTCCACGCTGGCGAACGCCGCTCGGTTTCATCTGCGCGTTCGGCAATAAAAAAAAGTATAGGTGACATGGGAAGGGAGGTTCTTCGCGCAAAGCACCCGGGCCTGTTCGCTACAGGCCATTTCCCACTCCCTTTGGCGTAGTAGCTGTGGCCGTGATAGACAAAGAAAGAAAAGACAAACAACAGCAACATTCTATTACTGCTGAAGGACAACCATTTGCTCTTTGCTGTTGTTTTTTCTTCTTGGGCATCGTGGAGAGCGGTCCTTTATGTCAGGTGTGCGCCAAGCCCATGTGCGCTACGGCTGTCCTTGCTGGGGTTGAAGGCCCTCCCAGCGGGTAGCTTTACGATTCTACCATGAAATACTGTTTTTCAAGTCTTTCCGGCTTCTCTCTCATCGCTGGTGAGCGTGCATCACCATCTCTTCCTTTAAATATATATATATATATATATAACGCCTAAAACAGACTTCCGCAATAGTTGTGGGCGCATATCTGTGCATTTTACACAGACACTCACTCAAATAGAGGCGAGCGGTTAAGTGGGGCTTGTAAAAAGCCCGCTCATCGGTTTGTGTTAGCACAACAGAGCGAATGGGGCTTTGATGCAATGCAACGTTAACCGCTGTTGATTGACAGGGTAAGAAAAAAGTGTCAATCATATATATATATATATATATATATATATATATATATATGTGTGTGATCTATCGACGTGGAAAAGAAACTTTCACGCGTGCCCCACGCAGGAGGAATTTGCCGTTGTCGCATTTCCTTTTTGTGTTGACGTCGCTTTTCGTGTGCGTTGGTTTGTGAAGGCGGAAGGAGTTCCCACACCGGAAACGTTGGATTCCGTAGAAGCGCCCTTTCACAAAGTACTTGCAACAGAATGGACACTCTTCCGCCGGACCACCTCCCAGTGTGCGCCTACGACGGCCACTGCTATCGCAAGAACCCACAACACTTTCTGAAGTACTCGCACCCGCTCCAGTACCCGCCGCAACAAGCCGGCTCCGCATCAACAGAGGGTAACGAGAAGTGGCACCCGGAGCTACCCAAGCGGTGCCGCAGCGAAGACCGCTCGAGTGCCACTGCTCACGGTTCGCACAACGAAGCCGCAAGCGGTGGAGGACTGCTAGTGCAGGAGGCCGATCTCGCCTCTCCTGTACAGCTTCTTCACTTCTTAATACACGCCCCGCACCTTTCTGCACTGATTCCTCTCAACAACAACAGCGACAGCGGCGCGACAAGTTTGCCTCACATTGATGTGCAGCATCACTGGAATGGCGTGGCGCAGGTGCTGGTGCAGGCGTACGGTGGAATGGGCTTTCACGCAGAGGATGTGCAGTGCGTGCTGACAGCAGCGTGCGCGTTGAAGCCGTCTGACCCTCTTTCGGCGTTCGCCGGGTGGAGGTTGGTTGGCCCGTTCGAGCTGGCTGTGAGGTACGGCGAGCTGTGCTGCCGCGGTGCCGATACCGCTGCCGATGCGAGCGCGATCGCCGGAGAATTGCGGACCCTTTTGCACGGGCGCGACGCGGAGGATGAGGCGTGTCGTTGGAGGTGCGGGCGCTTTCGCTACGACCCACCCGAGTGCCAAACAGTTGCAGTGGCGGCCACGCTCTCAAGCACAACAGCGATGAAGCATGCCCTAGCTTCTCACCGCGATGACGACGGCGTGCATCTCTGCTTCCACCGCGACGACCCCTCCAATGCACCTGGTTTGCTGGTCGAAGGCATGATGCGCAGTGCGAAATTCACTATGCTAAATGGGAAGGGGTGGCTGTCACCGTACCTCTATGCGTGGTACCGCGCAAAGGGCAACGCTGATGCGCTGGCCGTTGCAAAGGCTTTGGGGGACGCTCTTGACGCTTTGTCAAGGGCAACTAAGTCGGTCCATTGTGCTCATCTCAAGCGGAGCTTTGAGGACTCACTCAGCACACAGCGCAGGGATTCTCTCAAGCGGCGCAAGACTTGGGTTGCACCCACTTACAGCGGGCTGGGCCTTTGTGTTCCGGTGGACAAGACAACAGAGATAGGCTATCGGGAGCCGAACATCCCGCCCGGGTTATCCTTTGCAAACTCCCTCCGCGACTGGGAGGCAGACTTTGTTGCTTCTGTGGCTTCTTCTGCCAGCTCTGACGATCGTACCAAAGACCACAATGCAGGCCCAGCGGGTGCACTCGCGTCGCAACCATTGAGCAGGTCATCAAGCTATGCCCGATTACACGAGGCGCGCCCTTTCTCTTTGAAAACGAGCGATGCCCTCGACAACATTTTCCTCTGCGCTGACATCGCCAATGACGAGGGTGACTTCGGTGCATCGCTGGAGCTGGGCTTGAATTGCTTCACGTGCCTGCTGGCAGACACGTGCGTGGTGGCAGGGAAGAAGGAAGGCCCGAAAGGTTCTTCAGATGAGCATGAGGATGCACGTGGTGGTGATGGAACGCCATGCGAGTGTAAGGCTTCCTGCTCAGAGGAGAGCCGGATTGATCCGGTTTTGTGGCAGACCTATCGTCTCTTGGACTGCGCCTACATGTTGCTGCAACGCCCGCTCTACCGCCATATCCTTCGTTGCCATCTACCAGTGCTGGCAGATGCAGAGCACCCCATTCTGCTTGACATGTACGAATAATAAAGGAGATGACCACAGGGTACCTACAGAGTTCAACGTAGAGTGAAGATCGTCGGCAAACCTTTTTGCTTTCTATTTTGAGGCTCGTTCATAGCGACACATCTATATTTACATACCCTTCAGCGACAACAGGTAATGAGTGGCCATACCCTCTTCTTTGCCTTGACTGTTTTACAGGTCAGCGATCTTCCATGTCTCTTTGTACGTGCTTTCTCGCTTTGCGAGCCGCTATTTCCTAAGCATTACATAGAATGATAAAGGCGCGCTGTGAAGAGATCAAGACGCGCTCTTCGATGTTGTCTTCATACCTGTATGCCATGCGTAAATGCATTTCAGTTCCTATGGCTGCGACATACCTCGCCCCACCCACGCTCCTTTTCTTGCTTCTTTCTCCTATTGTTTTCCCTCGGCTTTTTTTTTTGTTGTACTCTCCTTTCCACTCTTTCTGTGCTATGGATCCGTCTATTCACACTCAAACGAATACTGCTAGTGATGAATACCACCTCACCACGCACGCACGCACGCACACACACACACACAAAGTTGTCACCGATGTGATATCATACAAACAGTATGGTTACACTAACGCTTGTCTTTGTCCCCTTTTTTAAATCAATTCATTGATATTACAAGTTAGGAGCTGAACGAATGAAAGAAAGCAAACCTTAACGCAAATGGAGATAGATGGTCGACGTGTTACAAGCCAGTTCACATACTGAGTAAAACGCACTCTGCCCGCTAACACATCTTTATTATTACTATTTTTTTTTTTTTATACTCAATTTGCATTGGTTTGTGGTTTACTCGCCACCCTCTACTTTAGGTTTTCAATTCTTTTTTTTGGTTTTGTTTTGTTTTTGCTGTGGAGTGCCGAGTCCTGAGTAGCACGATCGTGTCGCAAACAACAACATTTTTTTTCATTCTGATTTTATGATGCTTCTGCCATTCCGTTGAGCTTTGTGCTATACTTGATTAGTCTACTGTATCGCTTGGGCTAGTAGAATTTTTTCTTTTTTCTTTAATGTATCTGACCTTCACTTTTCATCAAGACACAAGGCTCCCACACTGCAGAGGAGAGCGTGCAACACCAAGCTGATACTTGTTGCCGTCTTCAATAGTGCGTGCTTTTTTTTTTATACTGCCCCCAAATGGTGCTGTTGCTTTGAGGATCATCGGAAATGCAGATTGAACGTACACCTCTTTTGCATTCGCGATTGATCTAAAGTCCTCTGCGTTTCTTTTTTTTTTTGCAGGTAAAAAGAGAGCAAAGACAAGCGGAATCTGCCTTTTCTCAACTGGGCATGGTTGGACTGGACAGCACCCAGCCAGTTGCGTCTTCACCGCGACACCACTCTTCCTCTTCAAGCGTACTGGGCTTTCTTTTTTTTTGATCTGGGGCAGACATTTTTGGTTCTCCTTCATTCCTCCTTGCTTTGCTGTGTTGAGAACGGTTCCTGTCTCACTAGTTGACCTTTCGTACGAGAAATGTCGGGATCGCGTGCTCAGGGAATCAAAAGCGTCCCGAACAGCCTTGATATGGCGCAAGTCGACGCTCCATCCGCTGCAGTTCCAGCTGCTTCAGCGGTGCGTTCCGCAAATGCAGCCGCAGCGACGCCTACTGTAGTTTTTTCTTCTCTCCCAGCGTCCCCTTCCGTCCCCCGAAAGGACGCATTCGTCCCGGATGGGGTGACGTCGGAGGGTGGCGGCGATCACACCGACTCGCTTCAAATTCGCGTTTGGTACCTCGACGACGTCTTCACCCTCGCGGAACCGAAGTTTTTGCCCGATGTGGCCGCCCTGAAGCAGCTCCTCCCAGAGAAAGAGCCATCCTTTCCATCTGCTGCATCGCCCATGGCGGATGATCACTTCGCGAAGGTGCCGTACTGTCCGATACCGTCCGCCGCCACCGCACGTGAGAGCGGATGGCAGGTGCCAGCCGCGGGCTTCAACCCAGAACTGGATGCAGTGAGCCCCACATGCGACCGACCCTTCTTCCCCTCCATCTCCCTCCATCCGGCTTCTCCGACTCACCCTGGGGGCCACCCTGCGTGGGTGAGCGTGAAGGCGGCGTCTCAGAGCGAGTTGACGGAGATCTTGGAGTGGCTGCCAATCCACGTACTCACGCGGCGACGCATTTTTAACGTCTTGTGCCAGCACGACGCGCAGTCAGGCGACGAGTCCGGTGACGAGTCCGGTGCTGATGAATCGGTTGCAGGCAAACATGTAAGCAAATCTTTGAGCAAATCGAAGAGGAGCTCGAAGATGCGCCGCAGCGGCGGCAAAGACTCAAACAAAGCAGCATCACATACGAATGCTGCTACCGCGGAGGAGGATGGAGGCGAGGAAGAAGAGGAAGATGTGACAGACGAGAACCCACCCCCACAACACCACACCGCACGCGACAACTTCCTCGAGTACTTCCCCGCCCACGGATACGCAGTGCTGTGCTTGCAGGCGGTGCCGCTTCCAAACGGCGAGAGCACCCACCGCGGTGCGATGCCGAAGGCTGAAGGGCCCATCCACGGGCGGCAGGCCCCGAGCACACCGGTCGTTGCGCTGGCCTTTGAGTCGGCTCTCTTCACCTTCAGTCTCAGCCCTTTCGGCGGCGAGGGCGATGTCCGTCTCATCGTGGCAAACCACGTCGCCTCTCCATCCTCTCACAGCACACGGGGTGGCATGCCGGCACGCGTGAACACCATCACCAATTTGTCTGGCGCAGGGACGCAAACGGAAAACGGTCACAGCCAGCGTGAAGCAGCGCAGAAAATTGGTGTGGACGGGGCAACCGATTCGAACGCTGTGGCGTCTCACAAGAGCACTGTCCCTTCGGCGGACGTCAATGAGGGCGACGCAAGTGGGACGGCGCGCTTCACCCACGCGGCAATCGCTCGCGGGGAGCGGCGCGCGCAGTTCCCTCCACCACCGTTGTGGCATCCGTCGCTCACCTTGGCGGATACCACGCCGAGCCACGCCTCCCCCCGTTCGCTTCATACCGGGTCACCGACGACCTTCTCGCCCCACTGGAACGCCGCCACCGCCATCTCTGTCGTCTCCAGCTCCCTCATCTCCGCGATCATCGCTTACCTTCAGCAGTCCACCCGCTCACTGCTGAGGGAGGCGGATCAGCTGGATGAACTCGTGTTGCAAATTCTACCGTCGCGTGTGGATCAGGACGATATGCTTGTACGCATGAAGTGTATTCGCAACTTGATCTCCACCTTTCACATTGACGCACTGCAGAAGGAGCGGGTGCTAAAGCAGTTGCTGTTGCCGGCGATGCGGAAGACCCCTTTGGCGCAGTCTGTGAAGGCGATCGAGCGCTACCAGCGGTCATTGTCCTCTGTGCGCAGCACCGTCATCAAGCTTCGAAAAGGCCGTGATATCGTGAACTTGGCCAGCATGACCCTCATCAGCGGCGTTTCTGCGCGCTTACTCACACACTGCAATTTCATGGACTACTTGAATCACGTGCAGACGCAGATCGCTGTGGTGGTGATGCCCATTGCCGTCATTCCGGGCATCTTTGCGGCCAACGTAAAGGTGCCGTGGACCGACCTGCAGAGCATGACTCCATTCTACTGCCTCTTCACCATAACCGTTTCTCTCATGGTCATCGGCGTATCGTTCCCCCTCTACAAATTCTTCATGTACCGAATGCCGAAAGCGCTTGCTCCACTGGATTAAAAGAAGTAAAAGGATTCACCGATGTCTTTCTGCCACTGAACTCGTTGGAGGCTTGAGAACAGCAGGCTGAAGAGCTTTTCTTACTAGGTTTGGTGCCTCGAGTTTCGATGTGGATGTGTTTGTGTGTGTCTGTGTGAGCGTTGCTGCGAAGAGTACTTTTTTTTTTAAATATTTTTCCATACAAGCAATGCGCTTGTTAAGTTAAGCAACAAAAAGGCTGGGGAAACATAGTCTGCATGGCGCACACGATGGAGGGTGTGGGTACAATGCTACATTGTCGATTACATCTATGTATGCCCCCCTAAAAGAAAAGAAAATGAAAACAGCAACGAAGTCAATGAACCCCAACATCGTGATCGACGCTCGACGATCAAAGCGTTGTGTGGGTGAAACGATAACAACAACAATAGGGACTTACTTTTCCGTTTTTTTATGTATTCACAAGATGGTCTGTGCCAGTGCTGGGAGGAGGGAGAGAGAAAGTAACTAAATTGTGTTCAGTTCTCTGCTGCCTTACTATTCTTGTAGTCGGTGGTGCAACAGTGAATGGAAAGGAGAAGGCGAGCCAAATGCCACTGAACAACAACACCCCCCCCCCCCCCAAAAAAA
>LJSK01000072.1:12195-38778 GCA_001299535.1 Leptomonas seymouri
GGGGGGGGGGGAGAGACAACATCACCACCCACAAACGCAAAGCGGCGACGTGTAGCCTTCGCACTTGATTGCGGAGCGCTTTAGTTCAACCGTCGAGACTTGGTTGCGCGCGGCGGGCCGCTCTCCCGCTGAGGCTCGCCAGGCGTCAATTTGCCGCTGCTGATCAGCTGCATCTGCTGTGTGATGTACTGCACCACCCCCTCCAGAGACGTTCCCGCCGCGGACGCCGACGAAGAGGGATCCATCGTGAGCAGCGTGTCCTCCATCTCCCGCATGCGGGTGTCCACGCTTTGCTTAATACGCACCAAGAAAGCCTCCTCCACGCCCTCCGACTTGCCGAGCGACTTCGCCAGCCTTTCGCGCAGCTTGTCCACCTCTGCTTTGAGCAATGCCCCAAGCGCCTGCACGTCATCCAGCTCCGCGTTTAGCGCCTGCACGCACTCTGCAGCGCTTTCCTTCAATACTGCCTCGGACCGGCGCACGACCTCCATATCCTCACGAAAATTCGCCTCGTAATGATCTCGTTCCCGCACACTCCAGCGCCGCAGGTCTTCTAACTCGCGCTTCACGGCGTCCACAGCGCGTTGCACGTGTTCCTGCTGCTCTTCACGGTAACGCACCGCCTTGACGGAGGCGGCGCGGTGTACCTCCGACAAGAAGCTCTCTTCCTCCGCCCCGGTGCCGATCGCGCTGAGAGTGCGATCGCGGTGACTGGATGAGCCACTTCTGGAAGGGTTTCCGGCGCCCTGCATGCCAGGGCCGGCGTGCAAAAAGCCTGAGGATGTGTCCTTGTCTCGGTGGCGATCTAAATTCACGGAGCGCTCCTCAATGCCGTGCCGGGAGCTCGAGCGAGTGCGGCCGCTGCCCGGTGGCGACGGCCCGTGAGCACCTGCTGCAGTCGCCGCCCCAGGTTCTCGTGCACCCTGTGCTCGCCGTGATGCCGATGCAGAGTGAGATGGTGGGGCCCGCGGCCGGACTTGCTGCACGGTGCGGCGCGGTGCGTTGCGCTTCCGCTCCGCTACCCACTGGTGCACTACGGATGTGCGTAACTCATGCATCGTCGCGCGCGTCATTGAAACAGTGAGCTTATCGCGGCCTTCACCCTCCTCCAGGCTCATGATCAGCGCCAGCTTCGCTGGGATAATGTAGAGGCGCAGTTCGAGCCTGTGGTCCTTGGACAGCTTCACGGAGCGTACGTGTTCGTAGGGGATAGTGAGATAGCCCCCCGCGCCCCCAGGAAGCAGCACTACCAGCAGCCGCGGCGAGAAGTACAGCGTGGTGGCCCGTGACACCTCGACCCCCTCTACCTGTATGCGCAGCACCGGGAAGGCGACGATGCGGTCGGGGTGGGCGTCGCGGTTGTAGTTGTCAAGAAGCTGGTGGATGCTCAGCAGCAGCGTGCTGTCGTTCGGCAGCTCCTCGATCCCGCGCAGGAGATAGGGGCTGATACTGGCGGCAGTCGACGCGGGCGCCTGCAAGTCTGTCAAGGATCGACTGTTGTGCTTGTACAAGCGGTACAACACCTCCACACACTGCATTTGAAAAAAGAAATCGGACGAGTTCTCTAAGCACGCCGCGATGACAGCGCAGTCGGGACCGAAGCGGCTTTTATTCACCTGCGACCCGCGCAGAAGGGAGATCAGCGCGCTGCAGCAATTGCGGTGCACACGGTAGTCATCCGCATGCATCTCGGAGTCCGTCATGTAGCCCAGCAGCACCTCGCCGAGACTGCCACCCAGGCGATCCTTCAACGCGGAGGAGCAACAGAAGAGCTGCATCACCTTGAAAAGGCTCTCCACGTCAAATTGGAGGCGAAAGCCCGCCGCCTTGCGTGACAGCAGGTTGGAGGCCAGCTCACAGAATAGGTCCGCACAGGTCCCTTCCTCCGCTGCGTGGAGAAGGCCGGTGCAGACCTTGTCAGGCTGCACCTCCCCCGCGTCACCGACAACGGAAAGAAGAACCTCCAGTGGGAGGGGCAGATTAACACGTACGCAGTAAAGGCATTTGTTGAATATGATTTCGAGATTCAGAGAAACGAGCTGCACCTCTTCAGGGCCTATGGAAGGGCACTCGACGATACCATCTGTTGGGGAGTTCAAAAGGACTTCTAACGCTGACATGACTTTTACGAAATGGTGAAGTACGGAAATAAGAGCTACGTGCAGTGGTACTTACTCATGTGCCGCAGCTGAGAAAGGAAAATGAAGCACCACAAGTTTGTGTTTGTGTGTGTGTGTGTGCGTGCGTGGATGTGTGTCTAGGGGGGGGGGGAGCTGTTGAACTCAAGATCAGCTCGCTTCTGTTGTTTCTCGGCTCGGTGCGGAGACCATGCAAGCAGGAGTATGAAACGTAAGGTGTATGCGAGAACGATGGTAGCTGAAAAGAGCAGATAAATCTTCTACTCTTATGTACACGCAGGCAACTGCGCTCCAGCTTTGTATACGCTGGAAATTTGGAAGAAATAGCCAAGGAGAACGAGAGGAAGAGAACAACACGCATGCTCCAGTGCTGAAAACCATCAACGAAGCCCTTTCAGTGGAGATGATTTCGAAAAAACGTTGAGCAAATGGGTGAAGGGGTGACGAGTGACATACCATGCCACTCATGTGCCAGGAAAGCGTGTCCATTGCTATCCTGCCTCCAAGTTTATCTTCCTCCTTCCCCGGTGAAACAGCTACACAGCCCGGGCTACAGTGGAAGTGCCACGCTCACACCAACATGCGCCGCAGACAGCAATCCTCGCAAGCAAGCGCGAGCGCCACTGGCAGGCACCTGCATTTTAGTGCCACCCCTCATTTAATGTAGTTGTTACTGTTCCTGTGCTTCGAAAGCGTATGGATATGTATGTTTCTTTTTGACGCATTAGACAACTACACGTTGGGGCCTGATGAAGCAGTGAGTGGTGATGACGGCGGATGTGCCTTCCACCCACCCTCGCAAGCACGGAGGGAACTTGAAGAACACAAAATCCCAAAGCGCAACAGTTGCGGGGGTATGTGGAGGGTGGAAGACATTAAAAAAAAAGAAAAAGAAAAAAAAGGGGATTGCGAAGACAGACAGAGAGAAACGACGCTGTCCTTTTATTTATGCACTCATTTTTTAAGGGGGGGGGGCATCGCGTACACACCCCGCCTTTTTCCTCCCTCGTCTTGCTTCTTCTGTTGTAACCATTGCTGGTGGTTGCTGCTGCGTGTGAGCATGCAGCAGGGAGAGGGGCTCTACGGAAGGTCGCAGCACCCCAACACCATCCGACTCAGATTGTAGCTGACGACACCCAGACCAAGTGAAGGGAAAGCATCGAAGATAGTATAGACGATGAGCATGGGGGCTGTAAAACGCCGCCTGCGCTGCAGATACACCCCACAGAGCGCGTTCGCGTGAAGAAGAAGAGTGAGCACAGATGGGGTGAGCAGTGAACCTGGGATGAATGCCAGATCGAAAATAGTGCAGTGCACAAGGGCGACAGCGGCCGAGAGAAGAGCGATGGCCCCCACGTTCAGACGGGTCATCATCCACTTCTGATGCCATTCATTGAAGAGCCGCAGGGCAAGCATCATAAAATAGATGTGCCTGTCTGCACGGCTCGTGCACGTGTGTGCTAGGCACCGTGGTAGCGCGTCTGCGCTAAGTGCGCAAGGTAGTGGGTTAGGGAATGGTGGTGTATGCATCTGCAGCGAAGGTGCCGCTGAACCTCGCAAGCACACCTGCGTCGATGGCTGCGCTGCAGGGAACGAGGATAAAGACCTCGAAATCGGCGCGGCATTATGAGTGCTGGCCTTTGCTTTGCTGGAGCTGCTGTCAGCAGGAGAGGACGATGAAGCTTTGCGCTTGCTTTCGCCTTCCGGGCATTCCGTATTCGCGTGTACAAGTTCTGGGTAAGTTCTTTCCAGCATCTCTATCTTGTCCTCCATGAGTGGATCGGATTCTCCGAACAAAGCCAGGTTTGCGCGTTCTCGCAGAAGTTCTTTGTAGCGGCGTCTTGCTCGCTGCAGCTGCACTGCCGTATTCTCCATCATCTGCTTGGGATGTCTCCATGCCCCCGTTCAAAGCCCGATTCTTTTTTCAACTTCCAGCAGCCTCACTTTGGGTACTGCTTTTTCGATGACAAGAGGAAGATGCTCTTAACGCAATGTCAGTTTTTAGCCTGCGAAGAGGAAAGGAAATTGGAGGAGTTGTATAGAGAAAAATGAGAAAGGGTAAGGAGGCATCCTTCCATTAGCAACAGCAAAGTGCTTAGCCTTTTGAATAGAAATATCGGTAGATAACGACGATTGTACAAAGGTTGGAAAATATATATATTGACAGCTTCGTGGTTCACAAACACCCACTTGTCTAGGAACTCTCGGGGACACGAACAAATCTGATTATGATTATATGGGCCTAAGCACATCTACGAGCTGCATTTTTGCTTTCAGTACCCTTTATATCACTTCTTTTGTTCTAAAAAAAAAAAGAGTTTATTAAAGATTGCCTACCTTCTGTAAGTCACTTTGGGTGATAACTGTGTTACTTAGTGAAATGCATCCATCAAGAAAATAGTGACGGTAAAAAAAAAAAATCAGTCAACAATAACTCGCCTATAAAGAGCCACTCAATGTCCAAATAGGCAGTTTTGGAACAGAACACTTGCATGCAGAGGTAGATCTTTAAAGCCTGCCTTGATTAAAAATGACGCCTCACGACACTACGTTAGTTGCAACAGCATCACAACTAGTAACAGCACACCTTGATCTTAAAAGAATAAGAAAAGAAGGTTGTTCTTTTCAGCCATCTTCAATGCCCCCCAAATGCATTTGCATCAGAAGGGATATATGCAACTTTGTAGGGAAAGCGACTTGCATACAGGACGAGACTACATCAGTCAGTATCGGCGTGACCCTTTACTCAATTACCTTCTTTTTGGCGTGCTTGCTCTCTCCAGACACCTGTCCGAGAGCCCAGCGGCCCAGGGTAACTGCCTGGACAGTGCTGTTTGTGGCATGGCACAAAAAGAGAGGGTAGTTGGCAGGTAAGATAGAGACAGACCACCGCATGAACAATAAGCTATATACACAGAGAACAGAAGTCATCAAGGGGTCAATATCAGAAAGCGGACGGGTTGGAAAGTTAATGATACCGGCAATGGGAATCAGCCAGTTCGCGGCGGCACCGGCGTAGCCGACCATGCGCACGAAATTCTGCGACACCATTTTTTAAATTGTTGTTCTTCGCTAAAGAGGAAAATGGTAATGAAGCACGAGTAAATGAAGCCAGTTAATTGGAAAAGAAAGATTAGAAAGAAACTCCGGTCTGAGAAAGCTATATAGATTTTTTTTTGATCTACAGATGAAAAAGAATTGGGAAAAACAGAGCAGAGAGAAGGAGAAAAGAAATTCAGAAGCTAAATAATATTTAAAAGCATAGAAAAAAAAACAAGTATCCTTTACTAAAGTAAGTGTGTTCGGAAGCAAGGCAATGCTGGAAATTTATTTTAATCAACTTTCCACACACTAATGCAGTCGTTAAGCATATTAGAAATAAGCTGTCATGGCGCTTTCTCTTTCACTTTTATGGAATGAATAACCTTGAAGGCCCAGCTCCACACATTATAAATGCACACAAAAGCTCTCCAAAAAGGTTAACACAAATAATAATAAACGAAAGACGAGCGTTCAACCACTACTGCAACATCGGCAGATCTTAATTCTTTTTTTTTTTACCTCTTCTTCGAAGTGGCAACACTAATCAAACTGTCAACACATTTTATGAACGGCGGAGGAAAGAAAAACCCTGTTGACCCAAAAAACTTTCCGTAATTGACAGTCTTTTGTGAGCGACGCAAAACAATCGGCGGAGCAAAGCGCCTAGAAGCTCCGAGAATCTGAATCTCAAAGGTGATCATGGGTGTTTTCACGTCGTCTTGCCAGAGACGAATACAGAATCGCTTGTTTTTTAGCTTCCTAAAGCACGGATGTTGCTTCACTGATGAATCTGAAGGATTTTCGCAAGTGCCTACAAAAATAATGTCGCCATCGTCACGCATTAAACTGCTGACGCATTGATACACAACTAAGACAGTGAATGTGGCAATACATACCCATGCCCAATTGGCCCTGCTTTTCGATTCGCACAACACGTAAACGACTCCCGCCAAACAAATTGCCACCAATTTCAGAAAAATACGTGGAAACGCAATCGGTAACTCTTCTGTAACACCTTCATGCGTGAGATATTCTTGAAGGTTCGCGATGATAGCCTTTCTCACGCTACCGAGATCATGGGGCTGATAAGCACGCACCTGTTTAGAGGAAAGCTCATAGCCGAACGAGTACTTTGGCTGTTGCATTAGAAAAAAAGCAGTAGTACGTTGGCTTCAAATATATATATATTTATATTTGTATGAAGATGATACTATAAATGCGTCGGTACGATAAAAGCTCTTTTTTATATATACAGCATTTCATAAGATAGCATGAAAAGGAAAGGGATAGGGGTGCATTCGAAGTAGTTAAAGTGAAGACGAAAATAATAATAATAATAAAACAGACTCTTTATCCTTTCTTTCAAAGAGTTAATATGTTTGCCAATGCTGCAATCAGTTAATTGGGATGGAATGACGTTTATCTACCAATGTGGTTTCTGTAAATGCCTATAAAAGCGAAGAAGCTTCGTAATAGTATTGTCATTTTATTTTCCCCAATAAAAAGATTATGATTCATTTCAGCCTTTGTCAAACAATTGATCGCGCTAACCGGCCGTGATCCAAGACTGACCCCACCTCATGCACACACATTCCAAGATAAAAGACTGGAAAACAGAAACAAAAACACGCGTAAACCAATCAGGGGAAAATATCCCTCGTGTAGCGATAGTTAGTGCATCCGGCGATGTAGTTGGAAGGCATCAAAATCCCACTGTACGAATGTGAACTGACGTCGGCTGGTTGCGGTATCCGCTCTTGCCCATTGCCCAGTCGTAGCTGTGAGCGTAAGCAAGTAAAGAACCGTCTCCGCTAATGTCGCCTGCAGATATAGGGATTGGAACGTCATTCATCTTCTGTTCACATTGTAGTGTCTTGATAATTTTTCTGTCGCCTCTATTGATGGCTGTAATATTTCCATCTCCTCCTCCCGAAAAGAGAAGGGGTTTAGAAGGGTGGTGTACACAAAAATTCGTCTGATTCAAAATATATTGATTTTTCTCCGTTCCAATGTGGGCCTTGAAAGTACACCCCGGTTGCTCCTTCATATTTACAAAAGACACACGACCCTCCGACGACCCGATGCCAACACCGTCGTACTGTGGAGCGCAAGTGACACAGCGAATGCTGAATTTCATTACATCCGGCACCTTCAGCTCGCTGACTTTCTGTGAGGACTGCAAATCGTAGATGTGGGCAATTCGCCCTGTCGCAGCAGCCATCATCGGCACCGTCTTTTGTGCATCTAAGGCAAAAACAGGCTCCCCTAAATTCTGCTCCATCACAAAGTTTTGCTGTCGCAAATCCCACCACCGCACTTTTCCGTCCCAGCTACCAGTAAGGAGCACCGGACCCATCGTTTGCGGAAGAGTCACATAATCAAGGCAACTGATGGGGAGATCGTGCGACGCAACAACACTCTTCTGGTCTGAATTTAAATCCCACATCACAGCCGTTTTTGTGCACCCACCGTAAAATACGCGACCGTCTGGCGAGAAGGACATCCCAAGTAGCGGGCCATCATGTGAGGAGGTCCATGTGGGCTGCGAGATGACTCCACCAGATGCATCTCTTCCCACTTGCCATACCGAGCAGCTTCCATCCCATGCTGCAACACCGATTAAGAGCATCGGGCATTCTTTCGATGAAAATTTTACAGAGCTCACACAATCTGAAGTCGTAGCAGATAGTGTGTGCGCCGCGCCAAAACCGCCAACGGTCGACATTGCTGAGGGAAAAAAAAATGCACCTGATGAATGTGCTTAAAAAAAAACTAGGTAAAAGTAAATATATATGAGTATGTATATATAAAGCCTGAAGTAATTATTCAACTCTATTTTTATATGCTAGATCAGCGCTAACCAAAGGAAAAAATAGGAAGAAAACAGAAAAAGAAGGAGAAAGTTATTCTGCGGTGGAAAACGGAGGAAAGGGCTCAATTACAGCGATCATCTTCAGTTGTACAAAATTACCCTTTCTTTACAATCTTTGTACGACAATCAGGAAAAGCTTTCCATTAATAGTAGTAAGGGTTGCATTCATTAGAGTTACTGCATAAACCTCTATCTTTCAACAAAATTATTCGAACATGACAGCACACTGCTGAATTACAGCTAAAAAATGTTGTACTTGCTTTGCTGCTACGTGCATGGTTGTTATTATTAAAAAAAAAAAAACGGTGCAAATCAGCCGCAGCAAAATAAAATATAATGTATTTGAGGTATTAAAATTAAAAACCTTATTTTGCGTGTGTGTGAGGAACAAAGCACAACTGTATCAAAGCATTTAAAAAGAAGCGTTGAAGACTTTTTAGAAAATACCAACGACATCAGTGATGCATACGATGTCGCATTTGATGTCGACAGGAAAGCGCACAGCACTTTCTATATGCAATAAATGTAGGAAAGGCTCAAATAAATGACACACGTAACGCATGAAAGCTCAAAGGAGCACTGACGTGCTTGAGTCTGTTTCCGTGGACAACTTAACTTTACGGTGTTGCAGACCCATCAAATGTTCCTGTCTGAAATATTACTCTCTTTTCTTTAATACCGCAACTGCAGGGTGCAGTGCAAAACCATCCAAGCAACCATCGTAAGATTTGTTGTGTGTCAAAACCATCGCTGCTTTTTCAGCCCCCCCCCTCCATTCTCTTTCCTTCGATCGTTTTTTTCCAACTGCACCAATCTCTTTGCTTGCACTCCAGCTTAGGAAGGTGTGCAGCGCTTTAAGAGTCCCTCCAAAAATTTCAAAGAATGTACGAATGGAAATGCATTGCTCGGCGCTTACCTAATTTCCCTATCCTTTCAACTTTTTCGCACTACTTGACTTTTCAACTCCTTCATTTTTTTTTTTTTGCATTGCAGCAAAAGCGCTACAACAGCTTCATAGAAAATCTACGGATATGCTCCTTCGTCGCTTTAACCCTCCTCGATTGGCAGCAACATATATGCGAACTGTTTCCACGAAATCGCTTGTTACGGAATACGGCGCTCCGTTAGCGCTGTACTATTTCATCACAAACGAGATACTGGTTTGTGGACTGACCTACTTGCTTCATTACGGATATTTTGGCAAAGAAGACCTAATAGACTTTCTCGAATCTGTTGGTGTGTCGAAGTACATTAATCTTAAGGCCATCGAAGTCAAAAACTGGTCTTTCTTCGATGACCGCATAGTTATTAGCGCGCGGCTGGTAGCGAATTTTACTGCAGCGTCGGTTTTCATGTCCCTTTGGACACCTCTTCAGGTCCCGATTTGCATTGCAACCTACCCTTTCATCAGACACTTGGCACAAAGGATTCTGCGAGCACCATCTGTCGCAAGGAGTTTCCAATAAACGATTTAGCTTGCACTTGCTTCAACTAATTAATATTGCCTTCTTTTTCCCGGTATTATCATCGTCAACAATAATAACTATAATGCCATTGGACCTTATATTCTGCTAAAAAAAAATGTAACCTTTTGGTTATATATGCATGCTGCTATCCTGCTGTTTCGCAGGAAGAAGTATATATTTATAGAGCGGCAGTCTTTTTCTTTTTGCGAATATGCTTCAACTAGCACCTTTCTTTCCCGGCCTCAACTGCCATCAACCCCCCAAGCACAAATGAAAATAACGAAACACAGATATTATACTTTGCTTTCATTACCGTACATCCATATTGCTTGTTTTTTCTTCCTACTACTGTCTGTCCTTCACGTGTGCTGTGTTCACATAAGCACAGAGCTGCATTTTTGTTCCCGACCCCTTTATTACAGACATATTTATTCTCATTCTTATTGATATATAAGGATACGTTTGCGATGGCGAGCGTCATTAACAAATTTCTGCGTAACTGCGTAACGAAGGTGACTAACAAAGAGCAGCCGCTAACGGTGGTGCTGGGCAATGAAGGTGGTGATATGGACAGTATTGTTGGCTCCATCTACTTAGCATTTCTGTTAGACCTGACAAATAAATGGAACATCGTCAACCCTGTTCCTGCGGTTAACTTTCCATTAGAAGACTTGGCACTTCGCAATGATGTTGTCAAACTTTTTCAGGAGGTAGGCATCGACGCTTCTCTGCTCATGTCTGTTCAGGAGGGACAGTCACCAGATCGGTATATTGACCTCGCTGCACTCGATGCGGGTGTGTATCTATACGATCACAATAAGTTGGCGGGTGATCAAGCGGTATTTGAGTCCAAAGTTGTTGGTATTGTGGATCATCACGCGGACGAAAAGAGGTGTGACTATTTATCACATCACCGGCGAATTATTAAGACCGTTGGGTCTGCATGCACAATTGTCGCCGAGGGCTAC
Organism: Leptomonas seymouri; assembly: GCA_001299535.1. NCBI lineage: Eukaryota > Euglenozoa > Kinetoplastea > Trypanosomatida > Trypanosomatidae > Leptomonas > Leptomonas seymouri. The sequence continues at coordinate 22,682 of LJSK01000072.1, forward strand.
CAAGTTTCTGAGGTAGATGTTCCGTGCCCAGTGCTGTTGGACGCCCCGATTATTTTGGACACCGTGAATTTTGATCTCTCACAAAGGAAAGCCACTCCTGAAGACATTGCGATGCACCAGTGGCTCTGCAGGAGAATCGAAGACGAGAGCTACGACACACAAGCTATATACAACAAGCTTATTCGATGGAAACATGATGTACTGTCTCTCACTGTTACCGAAAATTTGCGACGTGATTACAAGAAGTTCGATTTCCTGTCGTCGTTTAAGAAAAGCGTAATTGTTACAGGAACCAGCAGCGTGCCCTGCTCTTGTCAACAGTTTGAAGCGAAATACGGAGTGCAAGAAATAGTGGTGAAAACCGTGAAATTTATGCAAGAGCGCAAGCTGGATGTGCTGATTTTCGCATTTGCCGGGAAGGTGGGCGGTAAACACTCTCGGGATCTTGCATTTTGTGCAAAACCGGAAATATTGGAGGTGCTTTCACCATTTATTGCAGATTCCTCAGACGGCGTTGTTTTTTCACTCATAACTGAGTCGTCAACGAAGGACAAAAATTACTCGTACGTGTCGTATTCATTGAGCGATCCAACAGTATCTCGCAAAAGGCTTGTTCCCGTGTTGCAAAAATTTCTTGCCGAGGGAGGAGCTCGCAGTGTACTCTGAGTAGATCCGCCCTCAAGAAACAGAACAGTAAAATACAGAGTAGAGGGCTCTTTTAAAGCATTATCAAAAGAAGACGGAGATAAATAGGTGATGCATTCAGACGCACTTTTGCACGAATGCTAACTTAGTGCCGTTAGTTTTTCTTCGGTGTTTTCAAGAGATTTTTTTTACTCATTTTTGAGAAAGCGATTTGAAAACGTTCAGTGTATCTTAATTTTTAATTTTATTTTCTGGATAGCTTTGCTTACTGACAACAGCGCTGTTGAATTCGATGTGGACTTAAAGAGTCGATGAAAGGATTAAAAACAGAATATGTTATCCCTTTGGAAAGGGAGGAGGTAAATTAGTTCAAATAACGAAAAATACAAAATTCATTCTTTTCTGGGCTATTCTATGTTGTTACAAAGAATGCTTGCTGTAGGAATAATGGGCAACAAAAGTCTTTAGTGTCGTCTAGGCATACTCGTATATCACATTTTTTGTGATTCCTGTTTATTTTCTTGCCCTTAGTGCTGCAATTGAAAATATTCGTACATCATTAAGAAAATGTTGAAATGCGTGATCTACAATTCTATTGTTACTCTTTATTCCTGATCCCCCTATCGTCTTTTCTTTTACCTTTCATATTGTTGCGCAAATGAATGCTAACTGATTTTCATTTTTTCTTTCGTTCTATAATAATAATAATAATAATAATAATAATAATAATAATTATTATTATTATTACTGTTATTATTATTATTATTATTATTACTAATATTACTAATATTAATATTTTTATTGTTCACCAGCTACTAATCTCACGATTATTGTACTGCCAGCAGCAACAACAACAAAAATTAACTTCTAAATAAAATGACTCGCGGCAATCAGCGTGATCTTGCGCGTGAGAAGAACATGAAAAAACAACAGGATAAGGGTAAGGGCCAGCGTGACGACGGCCTTTCGCCTGCTGCGCGCAAGGAGGCCGACGCAGAGAAAATGCGCCAGAAGCAAGCTGCCGCCGAGGCACGTAAGAATGGTGGTGGGTCGTGATTTATGGCTCGTTGTTTGCAATCCGGTTTTGAGTTGAATTTGCAAGCATTGCTATTATTGTTGTTATTTTATTATCTTCTATTGCTATTGTGTCTATTATATTCTGTTATTCTTTCCCTTCGACTCGAGACTATGGGCTATTGCTGATTGATTGGTGAAGCCTCGTTTATGTTTTTAGAGGAGGTCATTACTTTTCTTATTTGTATTAATGGTGGCGAATTAATGATAGGCTAGTATACTCATCGAGGTCCTGTTCAATTTTTGGCTGCAAAGCTAGAGGTGAGGGGAAGCAGCTCATTTAGCTTCGCAGCTACTCACTATTGATGGGTTAGTCATTTGGAGAGGTTCTTTGCGTTTCTATACGTGTGAATACGTGCATGCGTGTGACAAAGCTTTCAAAGTCGATCGCTTCATTTGCGTACTCTTGATGAATACAATGAGCTAAGGCATCATGTAAGCAGAACAGTTAATCTCTTATCCAATGAAAGGAGCCGCAAACGCGCATCTCCCTTTGGATAGCGTTGGTTTCTTGTATTTTGTGGTGCAACCAGCACCGTTCTGCTTCTCTTTTCCTCTAGAAGCAGCGGCACAACCATTTTCTTTTACTTTGTTCGTTGTTGTTTGGGCGAGAAAACGTCTCTCACTTGTCGTATTACATCACCACACGATGGTCATTTGCATAATGATGATATCAATAATAGTGCAGGAATTAGGTGGAAGCGGTGGAGCTGCTCGTCATTTCCTCACATTACAGAGAAGTGGTCCTTGCTTTGTGTTTGCAAGTTCCTCTACTGTATCTCCTCCCAAGCCTCTTTCTTTTTTTCTTCTATTTCTTTTTAAGTACATTTCGTGCTTAATGGATATGTTTTCTCGTCTCTGCGTAATTACAGGCAACAAGACAAGTCTTCCCTTTGAGTGCATCTCAGTAAAAACAACAGCGACAAGAACAACGAAGGATTTTTGCCCTCTTTGCATTTCCCACACACAAGACCACATACGTGCTTTGTTGAAAGATGTCTTCCTACGACAAGTCTGATCAAATTGGGTACGATGAAACAGACCGGATCCTGAACGCTGAACTGGAGGAAATGATGGCGCGCACCCCGCCCGAAATCCAGCGAAATCTGCAGCACCGTATTCACGATGGCATCCTTGCTCGCATGAAAGAAGAGACAACGCGAAAGTGCTTCCCTTTTATTCAGAAGTACGAGCAGTGTGTGAATAGTCAAAAACCCTACAACATGAAGCTATGCTACCCTCATCGCGACGCTGTGAATGACTGTGCACAGGAAGTGAATCGGGAGGAGAACTATCAGCGTTATCGCATCATGTATCTGCGCGGTGAGCTTCTCAAATACCATGAGAAACGTATGGCGGGTAAGATGGAAGCGTTCAAGGTGAAGGCCCCTGACGCCATTAGATCATGGAAATATGACTATGCGCCAAAATATGCGCATATGATGGAGGATCTTGGTGAAGCGCCGCTTGGGACTGCCAAAGAAAAAGCTAACAACGACGGCAAAAAGTAAGAACACAGCTTTTTTTATAGGTGCCGATTTTCGCCCCTTTTCTGCAGCGTTTCTCAGTTTGAGATATGTAAGCAAATTGATTTTTGAAAAAGGGAAAAAAGACACTGTTAGTCTCTTTCTCCTTCGTTGTTTTCTTTGTGAACTGTTGAGTTCATTGCTACTTTTGTTTCTTGACAGTCTGCCGCAAAGCCTTTGCAGACCACATGTTTTTGGCCAAAAAGCGCCTCTTTTTCTCTGGGCCTTCTTTTGCCCTTTTCTTCATCATGCTTTTACAATTATGAGTGTGTCACCCATGTAATGTGGGGGCTATCACAGAGATAAAGTAAGACACTTTGCATGTGTGAAGATTCGATTATTTTCCGCCGACATTCGTGTATGAGTTCGGCACGATGCTAGTCGGCTGTCACAGCAGAGCTTCTTCGATATTGATTGGACACGGCGTGCACGTTAGCAAGCACTGTCTCAATGGTTCACAAAATTTTGTGGTGTTCTTGATTAGTATTTTGTTTTTCTTTCCAGCGTCACCATCAAAGTGTATTTTTTCATTCTCCTCTCAATCTCTCCCTTTTCGTTGTCCGTTCATTAATCGGACTCGTTCTTTGTTTTTTGTTTTGCTGTTTGTTTGCCCCTCTATGATAATAATAATAATAATACATGCGCACTAGAAACTCAATTGCCAGCAAAGCACTCACAGTGAAGATTCTTGTCGTTCAAGTGCAGGTCTTCCATTAGGGGTTTGCTTCCCGTCAGTAAGCTGTGTAGGTCTCTCTCGCACGGTGCGTGTGGGCTCATACCCATTTCTTTATGGACTGCTACGTACATGTGCGGTGTACAAGCTTAGTTGAAGAATAAAAAGAGAAATGCGCCGCTTTGTCTTTCTTTTGGCTTGGCAGCCACCATTTTTAAAGCAAATTTCCGACCTTGAGCCGATGCTACAGAAGACCACGCCAGTAGAAAAGCGGCGCCGGCAACATGTACCCCTTTCGTTGCAGGCGCGTGAAGAGCTCGCGAAAAAATCGGATAGACTACAGTACCACGTTGTGACCCAAGACTGGTTCGGGCAGCGTGTCGACGACTTTATCGCGCAGCATCACCCGGAGTGGGATTACGAGACGATGAAGCGCTTAGTACAGCAAGGCCACATATACCGCTACCGCAAAAACGGAAAGAAACGCTATACTCGGTTAACTGACCGTCTTGAGTTCGACGAGCTGGTTGTCGTCCCCACAGCCGGCTTTTGGGCTAATCAGCTCGCGCCGCCAAGCGGCGCCGAGCTATCTCACGGCGCATCATCGTCGTCGACTGTGCCGCGTGAGCAGCTGCGGCGCACCTTTCACCTTTCCGCCAAGGCACGCGAGATGGCGCAGGAGATGGTGCTTTTCAAGAACGAGCACGTCGTCGTTATCAACAAGCCGAGCGGGGTGCCGATTATGCCCACCAACGATCCCCTTGCCATGAACATAACCGATCTGCTGCCGGCGTGGAAGTACACCAACACGCACACTCCCGTCATTTGCCACAACTTGGACACTGAGACAAGTGGGTGCGTCGTGCTGGCGCGCACAAAGAACGCGCATCGCATGCTCGGTCGCATGTTTGTCAAGCGCGTTGTGCCAAACAGTGTGTACTGGGGCTTCGCGGTCGGCAAGCCACCCGTCAACTTCGGTCGCATCCGCATGCACTTTGAGCTCCAAAAGGGCAACGGCGGTGACATCATCATTGCGCGTCCCAGACCGACTCCGGATTCCAAAGTTGGGATCGCCGAGTTTGTGGTGAACGCGTCCGCGCTGGAGTACGGCAGCTTCATCTCGTTTTACCCATTGACGACGCGACGGCATCAGGAGCGCATTATGGCCGCTCATGCCCTGCGCGCACCGCTCCTGGGCGACGCCAAGTACGGCGGCGAGAGCGCCTTCCCGCAGTCCCTCTCCCTCTTCTGGGACCCGACCCGCAAGGATGTACCGCTGCACCTGCACCACCGCAAGATTCAGCTGCCTTACAAGAACGCGGCTGGAGAGTTTATCTGTATCACGGCACCGCTGCCGCCACATATGGAGAAAACGTTCAAGCGACTGGGCTGGCCGTGCGATGCAGACGACCCACTCATTCCCGGCTAAGGTGGGGGCTACACGCGGTTGACGCAACGGGTGTATTCAAAAAAATAATGGTAGAGGGAGAAGAGAAGGGTAACGAAGAAGTGGCGAAGAAAGATGTGTAAGGGGTGCTGCTGCTGCTGATGTTGGAGGGGTGCATGTGCTTATTCTTCACAACCATTAAAACAAGAACAACAACAAGGCAGATCATCTTCCAGCGTGTAGTACAAGCCATTCATCCACAAGCGACTCCAACACATTGATCACACATTGGGAGCTTGACCGAGCTGGTTCACGCATTGGAATGCAGGGGGCAATGTATCAGGCAATTCATTACTCGTTATCACTTTTTTTTTTCGGTCCCTTTGCTTGGCTCTGTGCCTTTGAAGGGCAAACGTCTGGACTTCACCTCGGGGAAAGGAGTGACTGAGGTCCATATAGAGATGGCATACTTCTCGGTGATTGCTGTGAATGAACCTCCATCGCTCCTCCGGGTCTGCATTCTCAGCCTTGTCCTTGCTTGTAATACCTGCCGTACTTCTTCGCTGAAGTGAAGGGACGTAGGCCTACCGTACACACGTACCCACGGGAATCAGCCCCCCCTTCCTTCCTTACCTTCCTTCATTCCCCCTACTAAAGGAAAAGCAAGAAAAAAAACAAGGGAAACACCATCAACAGCAAGAGGTACTGCTGCTCGCCCTGACCGCTTTTTTTTTTTTACACGCCGAGGCACACAAAAGGGAGCGACGCGCGGTAACGATAGCAAGTACCCCCTGCCCCTGCCCCCGCCCCTCCCCGAAAAGTAACATAACAACGGAAAGATGCCCTTCACCGAGGTTTACGGGGTTGAGCAATTTCGCGAGCTGGTGAACGAGCCGATGTTGACGGTCGTGTGCTTTAGTGCCGTGTGGTGTGGTCCGTGCAAAACAATCGAGAAGGACTTGGAGAAGATGTCATATGAATTTACCAACGTCCGCTTTGCCACGGTCGACGCAGACAACAACACCGAAATCGTGTCGAAGTGCCGAGTGATGCAGCTGCCAACTTTTATGCTCGTGAAGGGGGGACAGCTCGAGGGGTACGTAATTGGAGCGGATTTGGCACAGCTCAAAGCAAAGATCCGTGATGCATTGAGATGAGCGAGAGGTAGGGGGCAGCCATCGTTGAGAGAGGGAGGGAGAGGGAGAGACGGACATAGAGCGAACGGTGGGTTTGAATTCTGTGTTGTTGTGTGGGAGCTGCATGTGTGCTGAAGGGCGAACGCGGCCTTTCTTTTCTTCTTTCTTTCGCTTCCTTACATCCGTTCCGTTCGCCGCACTACGAAAGACGGGGAGCCTCAATTATGGTGTTTGACGCCTTCACAACACACACATATATCGATATAGTTGCTGTGCTGTAGACTTCTCTTCCCTTTTCTTGGGTGGCTTCCCAACCCCCCTATCCCTTCCAGCGCGTGCTGCGCGCCCTCTCGCTCTCGCTCGCTCTTTCTCTATCCCCTGAACCCGCGTGCACCCACGCAGACGGGCTCAGACGGTGCCCGCACGCAGCGACGCGCGCGATCAGTTTGCGCGGTGCGTTGCCTCTTGTTATGTTTCACACAACACATATATGAAAACGGAGCTCAAGAGAAAAAGAAAAAAGAGAAAAAGGGAGCAAGTAGCAACGCCATTGAACAAACTCTAGAGAAGACAGCTCGTCCGTCAAGAGCGGATGTGAAGACTTCTTCCTCTAAAAATATGCTTCGTTTGCATGCTGCGCTTGAACGGCGTACTTCTCCTGCCTGATGTGGATCTGCATGGAGAGAAGAGGGCTGCGCAGAGGTGTTCGATGTTGGCTACGACGAATGCTGTTCGCGATGACACGTCGTTGAGACTGCAAGAGAGAAAGCGACGACAACAACAAGCTGAATGATGGGGCACCTTTCGTTGGCCGTGCCGCGCTCTTCTTAGGCTCATGTGCGTGTTCTCACCCAACTCCTCTCCACATGATTCCGCGTGTACCCCCCGTTCTTTTTTTCTTCTCTCCTTCGTCTGCCTTAACGTGTGCGGACATGCTTGCAACAAACAACATCGACGAATTCCTTTCGGAGCCCCTACCTGCTTTCCACCCAAGGAAGTTCCCTTTGCACCACTGCTTACATCACGAGCCTGCGTTCTTCTTGATCTGTTCTTTCTCCTATTCTCTCCCTGTTGTGATGAAGTTGTGGAGTGGTGCATTGTGTCGTTTGCCAGGCTTCTGACTTCTGCTCTTCCTTCGTCTCGGGCGTTACTACTCTTTAGTTCTTAGGTAACGAAACCTGTTATTCATCGACGTGCGGTACTCGCTGGCTGCTCTTGACATCACCTTCAACTGCTGCGACGAGATCCTCTCTCCCCTCTCCTTTCCTATCTATCCCCAATTACGCTGTCCTTCCGCCTAAAAGAAGAGGGGCAACCACCTGAAGCGGCCGGGACAGCATCCACAGCGCCTTTTGGTTGTTTGTTTACCTCTCGTCGCTCCGATCGCTGAAGCAAGCGCAGCTGAGAGAACGCGGAAGGAAAGCAGCGGGAGCCATGCGGCAGAACGCTGCGCAGCTGAACCGGATGCAGATCCGTGAGCAGGAGGCCCTCAATCGACAGCGGCGCTTGCAAGACGACGCTGCGGCGCGCCGAGAGCAGCAGGCCGTGCGGCGCACCCAAGCCCAATACGATCACGTCGCATCACGCGGGTACGGGCGGAGTGATGCCGCTGCTGGCACACCCGATGGCCGGACTGCAGGTGCGTCTTCTTCTCACGGCCCAGCAGGTGCTGGAAGTTCGGCAAAGCGGTCTGGCGTCAACGCCAATGTGGCGCACGGTGATGATGTGCAGATCAAGGTGTACGTGCGCGAGTGTGACGGGGATGCTGGGCACGTGTTTACATACAGGGAGGGCGGGCCTGCCACTGCCACTGCCACTGCCAGTGGTGCGGCTGGTGGCGCACGTGCTCCGCGAGGGACAGGGGGGCCCTCGACCGCTGCTGCTTCGTCATCCCCCCCCACCGGTGGCCGGCAGGCCGGCAGCGGCGGTGTGACGCGTGGGCCTGGCATTGGCGCGGCATCGAAAGCGGATGGCCTCGTCGCACCGAATCGGGCACGTGTGCCGCATTATCTGCAACAGCGGAAGGCGGAGATGGCAGCCGAAAAGGAGGCGCTGGCGGCGGAGGCAGAGCGGCAGCGGCAGCTCTCACAGATCCCGCCCGGGCATCGCCGTGTGTCGGAGGAGGAAAAGGCGGACACGCTGCGCTGCCTCGATGAGCGGCAGCAGGAGCTGGAGACGCAGCTTGCAAAAATTCCAATCCGCTTTGACACGCAGTCCATCCAGCAGCGCCGTCGCGCGATTGAGGATGAGCTGCGCGAGTTGGAGGCGAAGCGCAACAAGTACTCTACCAAAAACCCGTTGTACGTTCCGCTGAGCTAGTATGACATGGGCGGCGATCAGATACCTATCCCATTTAGATTTGCGCTCGTGCGCTCACGGCTATAGAGATCCATACAAGGGGAGGGGGCCGACGGAGAGCCCAGCGTACATCTTGATGTGCTTCCCCACTTCCCCCCTCTTCTTGGCTTTATACAGCTTAGATGAAAGGAGCCTTCCTCCATTCCTTATATTATGTTTTAATTTGTTCTTGCTGTGCGTGCTTGTGCTTGTGCTTGTGTTGCTTTTGTCTTCTCGGTGTGCGCACCACGCTGTCTGTGCCCCACGTTCGATTTGCTGTGCCCTGCTGGCATGCCACTCGGCCGCTTTGCCTTGAAAGGGCTTCTCTCAGGAAAACTGCCACCACCACGACCACCGCCACCACCGCCATCCAAGGAAGAGAGACTCTGTGTATGTGGTGGAGAGGTCTCTGTGGACTCCCCTCCCCCTCCCCCCATAAACACACAGTCACACACAGGCGTAATACTCTTGGAACGTGCAGCAGAGAGTTTGCTTCACCCCCCCTTTTTTTTTTTTGAAATCGTGAAGTCAAGCACTTCGTGGGCCTTTGCGTTTCCTTGTGACTCACCCGCTTCTCGCCGTCACCATGCCCCTCCTCTGCTCTTCCTTTATTCGTTCTGCTGTTGAAGCCGATACGCGTACCTGCTGCTGCTTCTTTTCTTTTTTTTCTCTTCATGTGAGCATACGGCGTGCGACACGTCAGCAAGATGGATGTGCGCGCGGAGCTGGTTCATCTCTACACCACCTACAACCCTAAGCGGCTCAAGGATGTGGATGCGCTGCTGGAGCGCTTCAAGGGCCGCGAGCACGTCATCTTGAAATCCCTCCGTGAAAAGTACGCCAAAAGCAGTGGTGCTGCGGCTGCTCGGAGAGCGAACGAGTCTCTCTTAACAAATCCATCGTTGCTACTGGCAAATGCATCGTCGGTGATGGGCGACACGAACGAGGCGTCTGGCGTGGCGTCGGTGGGCAGCGCAGCCGGCGGCTTTGAGTCGCTGCCGCCACCGTCGCACCGCGTACCTGCGTTGAAACCTGTGACGCCCTCCGCGCCGCTGGCCCACTTGCTTTCTTCCTCGTCTCTCGCGTCAAGTCGCGTGCTGCCTCAAGGTCATCACGACTCCTCCACAGCGGCTGTGGAGGTGCCCGGTGGGGCCGCAGCCACGACACATCGACCACCACCGCCACCCTCCGCCCCTCTACCGACGTCGCCATTTCTTTTCCGCAACGGTGCTGCCGCGAGTTCGACGTGCACGAGTGCGGCACGGCTGGCCGAAATGCAGGAGTTAATTCGCCAGATGACGTTGCTCGATGTTCGGCAGTTGGCAGTGCGCGTGGGAGAGCTCACGCGGCCCCCTGCCAACGGCGAAGGTCGCGTTCCGCAGCTGCAATGGCGGCAGGGCCACAGCGGCAACCGAAGCTCCCTCACCGCACCCGCTGGCGAAGCCCGCGGCGACGTATCCGAAGTGCTGCAACACACTTCAGTGTTTGTGGACTTCTTCGCGACGTGCGCTCGCCGCTATGTCGCGCTGGCGCAGGAGGAGCAAGCATACTTGGAAACGCAGCGGCAGCGGGCGTTGCCGCGCGGCAGGGCAGCGACCTCCGCCGGTGGAAACGCTGCTGCGCTCCATGAGGGGGAGGGGAGCGGTGGGAGTGCACCCAAGGAGGACTCATCCCCCCCCCTCCATCCCTTACCCACCCACAACACCGTGGCTCGAAGCTTCGCGGAGGGCGGCAGCAACCACAACAGCGTAGCGCATACGCCGGACTACCAAAGAAATGGCCATCACCAGACTAATACATCGCCCTTGCCGCCGCCGAAGGACGACGAGCGCACATCGGCCGCTGCCGCTGCAGCGCGCGAGCGGAGCGGCGCGTCTCCCCCCTCCCCCTCGGTGAGGTGCGACCGGAAAGCGGCGGCGTCGTGTGTGCGCAACATGCGCCACGTTTGCAGCGCCTCCCCCCTTTCTACAAACGATGTGGGCAGTCCCCCTGCATGCCGCACCACCACCGTTTCGCCGCTGACGTCGCCCGACGACATCAGCGCCTCACCGGAACGGCGACGTAGGCAAAGTGACGAGGGCGAACTATTCGCTTCTTCAGAGCCACCGCGTCGGAGCCGGGGTCTGTCCCACACACCGCCTTCCCCACCACCACCGTTGCCCGTCTCGCCGCCGCCTCCTGCCCCGTCGGGGAAGACGCTGAGGGAGCCCACCTTGCGCCGTGACCACATCCACATGAGCAGCAGTTCCATGCGATCCGAGGGACTCTCTACACCACCCCCACCCAGTCCTCCTTCCCAGCCTGCGCCGGATGCCCTCGGACAGTTGACGATGACACGGGCTGCATGCCACAAAGCCAAGCGTGTGCTGCACTGGGCTCCAGTGGACAACCAGGGCAACCGCTACGGTCCGCTCTGCGCGACGCTAGAGGCCGGCGACTGTGTTGTGTTGCAGCCGGGTGTCTACTACGAGAACCTTCACCTCGAACACCGCGGCCGCGTCGAGTTCACAAGCGCCTACCCCGGAGCTGCTGTCGTGCTACAGCCCTTTTCAGATCTCGAGCCCGTCCTGTCGGTCTCCGGAGCACGGACGCAGGTGGAACTGACAGGGGTGGTTCTCGTTCAGGGTGGGGTGGACAACAATAACGAGGAGGAGAAGCGGCGCGACAATTCACATCGTCTGAGCGCTGGTGTGGGTCACGGAGGCAGAGGGGAGGGCCACGGCAGGGTGGCGCTGGACAAGCCGTCGGTCCCGCTGCTGTTAGTGCGGGACGGTGCAGGGGTAAGTGCCACAGCCTGCCACTTCTACGGTGGGACGGGGGGCGGCGTCGTGGCGGCTGGCCAGCACACGCGACTTCGATTAGACCTCTGCCTCATCTCGCTCTGCAGCTTCGCCGGCGTCTACATCCACGGCGGCGCCAGCGCTTCGATTTTGCAGTCTAAAATGAAGCGGAGTGAGGTGGGCCTCCGTGTGCTGCAGGGCTCCTTCTCTGTCAGCGAGACATCCTTCGAGGGTAACAGGTCTGATGGAATTGTGCTCTATGAGGAGAGCATGGGCGTGCTGGAGCGCTCCAACGTGTTGAACAACGGCGGTAACGGCATTTTCCTTTCCCGTGGTACGGAGCTCCGCGTGGTGGCCTCGGTGATTGAGCTGAACGCGTTTTACGGCGTGCAGCGCGCGCGGGGGTCCACGTTACACGTTAAGTCGTCCTTTGTGCGTGACAACGGACTGCTGCCCATCAACGAGGAACTGGCGTAGCGAGCGTGCACCTGTACGGTGTGACGCCCAGGTGGGCGTGTGCTGGCCACTTCTTCGTTTCTTTTCTTGGCCCTCTCTCTTCTCCCATTTGGAGCTGCGAGTCACCCGTGCTCTGCGGCTTCCAGCGCCTCCCCCCCCCTCCGCGGTGGCGCTTGAGTGTTTCACTGTTGGAAGTTAATACAACACGGTGCTGCTTGCATTGCTGGAGAGGGCGTTGGATTCGACGCGGTGGCGAAGTCCGCTTCCTGATTTCGTGTGCTAATGATCATACAGATAGGCGGATAGATAGACGTTGCTTCGCACCCTTCGCACGGCGGCACTTTGCGTCTAGAGGCGTAGGGTGCATGTGATGCTCCCGCTGGCGTCGCCATGGCCGGGTGCTGTAAGTCATAGAGATGAGCAATAAAAGAACTACGTAACGGTGGCGAGACGCTAGCAGGCGCGGGGATGGTGCTGAGGCCTTCCTGATGCTTCCTCTCTTTCGTTTCACGCTGAGGCAGACGACGCAGCGCGCGGCTATTGCCGTTGCTGAACGCTTCAACGCAGTCGTTGCCAGGTACTTGTCGCATCAGCGCTGTGCTGCTCTCGCTTGTGTGCGATGTGCACGCAGACGTCAAGGCTGGCCGTCTCTCTTCTCTCTCCTTTTTCTTCTAATCGCCCCCCTCCCTCTTTCTCCTTCTCTTCGCAATGCGCTTCATCTCTCTGCCTTGCGGACTTTCCCCAAGAGAAACACCGCCAGCATCGACTTACCGGGTCCTCCGATGGAGCACGACGATGTGCTGGACGACCTCCTTTCCTGGACTGGGGGTAGCACCCTTTGTGGCACGAAGGGCCCTCCCCCTCGCCGTCCTTCCCTCCAGGAGTCGTGCGTGAACACAGCGCCCTGCCCGGCCGACGTGACCACCCTCGCAGGCGCGGCGCAGCCTCGTAAAACCGAAGACGGCAGGGGCCTTTTGGAAAGGGCCGCCAGCTGCGGCGAGGGCGACCGGATAGTGGCACCCGAAAACGCTATTCAGCTGCCCGACTCGGTGCAGTCGAGACTGCTCCCGCATCAACGCGAGGGTGTGCAGTGGCTTTATGCACGTCACTGCAAGTCCCGCGCGTGTCTGCTGGCGGACGAGATGGGCCTCGGCAAGACGGTGCAGGTGGCGGTCTTCCTCGGTGAGCTCTACCGACGGAAGTTAATCAAAACGTCGGTGCTGATCGTGCCTTCCACGCTTGTGCCGATGTGGGAGGCCGCGCTGTCGGACTGGGGCGGAGGCGAGATGCACAGGCTCATTGAGGTGATCCACAACGAACCGCGTAAAAGGCGGCAGGCGCGGTGGCGCAAGTTGAAGTACGGCCTGCCCTGCGTCTTCCTCACCACCTACGGCGTCTTGCGCCAGGATGCGGCGGACATGAGTGCGGCGCTGGTGGACTACGTGGTGCTGGACGAGGCGCACCTGATCAAAGACCCGAGCACCTGCGCCTTCAAGAGCGCCTTGGCTCTCTCGGCCCGGCATAAGATCGCGCTTTCCGGGACCCCGCTGATGAACTCCTTTGATGACATGTGGAGTGTCTTCCGCTTCCTCGATGTATCGATTATGTCTGTGTCGAGAGCCGACTTCAACGCGGTCAGCACGACGCTGCTGCGCGGGAATGAAAGAGATGCGAGCTGCGGGCAGCGGGAGGCGGCCGCTGCCGAGCTCCGCAAGCTGCAGGCGGCGATTCGCCCCTTCATGCTGCGCAGGGAGAAGAAGGGTTTAGCCAACGTTGTGTCGAGCACGAAGCAGGATGTCATTGTGTGGGTGCGCATGACCGACGTGCAGCAGCAACAGTACGAGGCCTTTCTAGAGTCGAAGGGTGCCACTGCGGCGTCCGCCTCGCCAAGCGGCGCGACCTCCAACGACGCAGGCACGAATCCGTTGCTGCTTTTGACGATGCTGTCGCTCACTTGTAATCATCCATGGCTGAACCTCGTCGATGCCGCCTTCGATGCGGCAGTGGCGCAGCCCTTCACCGCCCCACTGCCAGAAATGGGTGATATCTTCGCTGGCGCAAAGCTGTGGGTGGCGCTGCAGCTCCTCGTGCGCTGCACCCGACAGGGTCGCAAGTCGCTCGTCTTCTCCCGCTCCAAGCGTCTGCTGCGGCTGCTGAGTTGTTTGCTGAGAGACTGGCGCGTGCCGCACGTGCAGGTGGATGGCGATACCTCGAGCGAGCATCGCTTTGCCGAGGTGCAGCGCTTCAACGACAGCCCGGACGTGTGGGTGTGCCTGTTAACAACGCAGGTGGGTGGAGTAGGGCTGACGTTCACTGCCACTTCTGCCGTCGTGCTGCTGGACCCGAGCTGGAACCCGTCGGCGGATGCGCAGGCGGTGGATCGGGTGCACCGCATTGGCCAAACGAGGGACGTCGTCGTCTTCCGCCTGGCGACGTGTGGCACGGTGGAGGAAAAGATTTACCGAAATCAAATCTTTAAGCGAATGGCGGCGCTGCAGTCCATGAGCGTGGACGCCGCAGGTGACAGCGCGGAGTTGTCGTGCGAGGCCGGTGTGGGGGAGGCCGAGCCAACCGCGCCTCCTGCCCCGACAGAGCAGCAACGGCCATCACCATCACCACCACCACCACCACCACCACATGAGCAGACGCCGACTGAGTTGTACCGTTACTTCACCCGGCTGCAGCTGCGCAGCATGTTCGTGATGGACGACGTCGACCGCAGTAGCACCGCCGAGCAGCTCGAGGTGTTGCACCCACACCGTGTCGACGACGATCTCCGTCGCGATCTCACTCGGATTGACGGGGTGTGCAACGTGAGCGATAACAGCTGTGTGCTGACGGAAAGCGTAGACCCGAGCGGGACGGCAGAACTTGACCTGCTGCCGTCAAGTGCTTCTGCAAGTCAGAAGGAAAAGGTGAGGGGAGTCGAAGAGCCTGTGTCTGTGTGTGTGTCGCCACGCACGCGGTGCCGGTCTGGTAGCCTGCCTACATTGCTGTCCTCCGCGACTGCGGAGGGGCATCCGCTGTGCTCAGCAGCTCCGCTGGCACCGCCGTCGATGCAACGGCAGCGTGTCGAGGAGGCGGCCCTTGACGCCTTCCCCAAAGACGGCGGTAGCAGTTGCATAAAGGACGACGTGCGTGATGCGTGCAACAACGTCGAGACGGTCCTTGCCGGCACGTGTGGGGTCTCTCGATGGGCGTCTGGGGGCCATACGCCGGTGCACCTGCTTGGCCACCGCAGCTCCCCTGCCCCGCAGCCGTCCCCAGCAGAGGGATATGCACCAGATCCTTGCTCAAGCGCGCTTGCCGTGAGCGGTGGGGGCGCCCAGCAGACGCAGACTCCCCCGTTTTGCCTTCTTGAAGGGCTGACCGCGGCTGCGGTTGCTGACGGCGGTGTGCGGGTGCCGTTGTCTCCAGATGAAGGGAGTGCGTCGTTTCCTGTGGGGTGGGACGAGTTGGAGGTCGAGGCGACGGGCTTTGCTTCGGCTCCAACGATGGGCCACGACGGTGCATCCGGTGAAACCACTTCCTTTGACCTCCACTCGCCGCCTTCTTCCATGCCCGCGAATGCGAAGAGTTGCACCCTCGCGGCGGTGACTTTACCGGACCACCTCCACAGACTTCCGCAAGAGGCAGAGGCCAAGGGAGCAAGAGAGGGGGAGGAGGAGGTCAGCGTCGGCTCCTCTGAGTTTGCCTCGTGCCGTTCGAGCTGTGAGGTGAGGTGAGGTGAAGTGGGCGGTGTGCGTGCGTGTGACGTTCGCCTCTCCTTCACGGATTGCTCCACTACCCCGCCATGCGCTGTGTTGAACGCTGGCAGGCGCCTCCGTTTTATACATCGTCGTACGCCTGCTGCGCCTACTTGCAGGTACGCTGCCGATGCACCGCACCGGTGCTGCCGTGGGTACTCCCCCGCCCTCCCAGTCCACTACCGCCTGAGTATTTTTCTTTTTAAATGGAATGATAGATGACTAGACTTATGCCCCCCCCCCCTCCCCCGATACTCCCTTTAGATTCTTCACGCCGTACATTCTTAGCCTCCGATTGATAGCCGCTGGTGCTGGGCTACCCCCCCCCCCCCCCCCC
>LJSK01000072.1:48217-61111 GCA_001299535.1 Leptomonas seymouri
GGCAGCGGCAGGAGCAGCGGCTAGTGGAGCACTTGAAGCGGGTGCGGCGTGAGGGTGGTGGAGGGGGTGCCTCAGCGTAAGTAAGGCAACGAGTCCCCCCCTTCCCCGTGCTGACAGCCGATGTAGTGCGGGGAACACAACAACAGAAGGGTTAATGCACGACACATGTGTCGTTGGAAATGAAAACTGCTGCTCTGCGTCATGGAGGCGCTCTCTTTGTTTTTGAGGGGTGCGCCTAGCCTTCGTTCCACGGATGTGTGTGCGTGTGTGTGTGGCTGCTGGATGTCGCGGTGATCACTGTACAGCTTGTGCCGTGGAAGCTGCTCCGATCAGCAAATATATATACATCACCTAGCACCGGACTAAGCCAAAGGAGAGGCGCCACGTCCTCTACGAGTTTATGAAGGGCTCGTATGAGGCGTTCCACGCAAGCCACAACCGCGCTGAAGAAGTTGTCGTCAAAGACAAAGCAACAGTAACAACTAGAAGATGGGAGAGAGGGAGAGGTGAGGGTGCACTTCAACAGCGTGGCGCGAAGAGCTTCTTCGTTAAAACCTTTGTTTCGTTGATCTTTGCTTTACACCCTCTTTTCCCGACCGCTTCATATCGTTGCCGTCTACTCACCGTGATGTCTCCATGCCCTGATGGGAATGGAGATGACGGCTGTGGCTTGGCTACATGTTGTCGCAACTCATCCCTGCGTGCTGATACATCTTGCCCCCCCCTCCCCCCGCCAAGGTCTTGCTGGTTGCTGCTCGTACTGCCACGTGCTTCTCGTCAATTCTGGCTCTTCGATGTTCTTCATTACTCACGCATACGGTGAATGACAGGAACTCATTAAGGCGTCTCCCCCCCTGTCTTTGACAGCTGTTTACGCCGGATCGCATCGGGTCTTGTGTTGCTGCCACATTTGTTCTCACTGCTCGTGCAGCACCTACTGCACGACCAAGCAGTGCAGCACCTGCATCTGTCGCTTTCGGTTGACGTGCATGTCAAGCGCGCAGCGATAAAAATCAGGCGGCGGTGGCGGTGCTAGTCGTTCGCTACAGAAGAAAATTGGGAGTCAACAGAGAGGAGTTGTAAGCGCAACAGGCACGCAGCCAGGATGCACAGCTCGAATCAGGGCGGCACGACCAACACGTTGGTCTCCAACGTGTCGGAGGCGGATTGGGCGACGATTGATTGGATCAGCTCGCAGACCGAAGCAGCGGAGCGGGCCGCGCTGATGCGGCGGCAGGTCGCCACCGGCGGCTACAATGAGGCGTGGTCGGCCTACCGCCCCCACGGGGAGGGCCTGCTCGCGGCGCTCACCTGCGGCCTCGTGCTGGGCTGCATCGGCGTGTTCAGCGATGCCTGCGCGACGTGGGTCAGCTTCATCCGCTCTGGCGTCTGCGCGAACTTCTTTTGGCTTGACCGCAGCCTGTGCTGCGTGGAGCAGTCAAGCTGCGCGGCGTACTACAGTTGGGGCCAGTTTTTTCTTGGCCGGGATAACGTGGTGGTCCCCTTCGTCGACTTCGTCATGTACGTCACGCTGTCCACCGTGGCGGCCGTCACGGCGTCGTATCTCTGCCGGACCTACGCCCCCTACGCGTCGGGTGGCGGCATCGGCGAGGTGAAGACGATCGTGTCTGGGCACCACGTGAAGCGCTACCTCGGCGGCTGGACGCTCATCACGAAGGTCTTCGGCATGTGCTTCTCAACCGGCTCAGGGCTAACGGTGGGCAAGGAGGGACCCTTCGTTCATATCGGCGCGTGCGTCGGTGGCATCGTGGCGAGCGCCTTCCCAAGTTATCAGCAGGAGGCGAAGAAACGGGAGCTGATTACGGCCGGTGCCGGTGGGGGAATGGCGGTTGCCTTCGGCGCCCCGGTCGGGGGTGTCATCTTTGCCTTGGAGGAGGTCTCCACCTCCTACAATTTCAAAGCGCTCATGGCCGCGCTGATCGCCGGCGTGACGGCTGTGCTGCTGCAGGCTCACGTTGATCTCTGGCACACTGGACGCATTGTGCAGTTCAGCGTCAATTATCAACACAACTGGCACGTCTTTGAGCTGCCGGTGTTCGCCGTCGTGGGCTGCTTTGGCGGATTCATCGGCTCGCTGTTCAGCGAGGCGAACATCCGCGTGATCCGCTGGCGCAAGGCGCACATTAAGCAGTGGCGTGTGGTGGAGGTGGCGGGCGTGGCAGCCATCACGGCGGTGGTGAACTTCGTGACGCCGTACGGCTCGGGCAGCATGCTGGAGCTGCTGGGTGACTGCTTTCAAGACTGCACCCCGAGCAGCACGCTGGAGATGTGCGAGCACGGCGACGTGCGCACGTTCTTCTCTCTGCTCGCGACGGCCACGGCGAAGTTCGCGCTGTTCATCTGCACCATCGGCACGTTCCTTCCCGCTGGCATCCTCGTGCCCTCGCTGGCGATTGGCGCCATGTATGGCCGTGCCTTTGGCATCATGCTCCGCGCAATTCAGGAGTCCTACGCCGACTCCACGGTCTTCATGGAGTGCTCCGATCAGGACCTCTGTGTCATTCCCGGCGTGTACGCCATCGTCGGCGCGGCCTCGGTGCTGACGGGCGTGACGCGCATGACGATCTGTCTGGCGATCATCATGTTCGAGCTGACGGGCTCGCTGGAGTACATGGTCCCTGTGGTCATAGGCATCTTATGCGCGAAGGGCGCCGGCGAGGCGGTCGGCGTGGAGGGCTCCTACGAGATTAGCATTGAGGAGAACAAGTTGCCTTACCTCGACCCCAAGAAGGAGTTCTACCTGGACTTCACCGCACAGGATGTGTACGCGAATAAGAAGTTTACGGTGCTGACCGCCTACGGCTTGCAGATCCGAGACATCAACGATTTGGTCACCAAGATGAACGTAACAGGCTTTCCCGTCGTGGAGTCGGCGGAGGACGCGACGCTGCTGGGCTACGCCCCCACGAAGAAGATCGTGCGTGCAATTCACGTGGCAGCGGCGCGCAACAGCAACGTGACCTCGGAGACGTTTATCCGCTTCAAGGACGCCGCTTCCTCCTCAGACGATGCCTCCTTCTTGGAGCTGAACCTCACGGGTATCTTAGAGAGCTGCCTGCTGCAGGTGGAGCCGACATGTTCGGTGAAGAAACTGCTGTTTCTGTTCAAGTCCCTCGGCACCCACCACATCGTCGTGTGCCGCTACTCGAGATTTGAGGGCTTTGTGAGCAAGAAGGACTTTATCGACTTCATGCGCGCGAAGGAACGCGAGGAGCACATGGAGGACGACGAGCTGGAGCGGGAGCGCCATGAACAGGCCCGGCAGCGCCGCCACCACAGAGGAGTTGCGGCCACCCCACCCATCAACTGCCCAACGAGATAGGTTTTACATGTACTTTTCTTTGTGTTGCTTGTGTAGATGTGTGTGTTTGGTCTCTGGAACTCTTGTGGCTGTTGTTGTTGAGTTGATGGTGTTACTGCTGGCGAGCGAAGCCGCAGTGGCAACGAGGGGCGGATGAGGGCTCGATGCTCTTCTCAGTGTTTCCTCGGAATTGAAGTTTGACTTGTGTGCTGTTGTTTTTCCTTTGACCCTCGTCACTCCTTCCCTGAACCTGCGCGTTGGTGAGCGTTACGATGGCGTCGCTGCTGCGCGGCTGCTGTGAAGAGATCAGATCGGGCCATGAAGCAAGGAAGGCCGGCGGCCGGCTGATATATCTCGTTTTTGGCTCCCCCCTCCTCCCTCTCTGGTCTACACGAGTGGTCGGGTCTGTGCACGTCTGCCGTCATTGCCGTCGTTTAAACGTGCCCCTCTTATCGTTGCTACGACTTACTCATATGAGCGCCGTCTTCTTGCGCATTGGCGTAGCGTAGTCACCATCGTGATGGGCTCGTAAGCGCAGCACACCACCTCGACGGCATTACGACTCTCTTTGGGATCCTCCTACACGGCTAAGTGAATCCCGCGTTTGAAGAACAACAACGAGAATGATCAAGAGGAGAGCAGGGGTGGGGGCGGCGTGAGGAAGGGGAGTCGCTCCGCCTCTGCCCCCGCCCACGCACATGTATATTCCATAGCCTTTTGAAAGCGCTGAAGGGGTATCTGCACGCGCTTGCGGCAGCTCCGTTGGCTTCCGCTAGAAGGATCTGCCAACGCAAAGCACGTCGCACCCACTTCCCCCCCTCCCCTACTCCATTTCGCGTGCGCGCCCCGTTGAGGGGCTCCGTCACGACCATTGCCCTCATCTCGTCCCCTTCGCCCCCTCCCTTCTTCTATCGTAGCCGTCTACAAGCGGATCCTAAGTCAATATATTAATGGGAATAGCTTCACTTTGGGTTGTCTTTTCTTGTCTTGTGCTGGGCTTCATCTGTTACGCAGCAGGACACGTGAAAGCGGGTCCGAGTGGTTGCAAGGGGAGAGAGAGGCCCAGAGGAAACGACAGCAGCGTTCGCGCGTGGCTGCCTGATGGGCCCCACTCCCTCCTCCACGTACATCTCCACCTATTTCTGTTGTCGCCTTGCCGGAGCTGCTGATGCTCTAGCAAGGGTCTTCTTTGCTTTCCCCTCCTCCTTTATTTCTTTATTTGTTTGCGCAGCATGGGCAACTGCTGCGGCTCGGCGTCCGATATGGCGGGGGCCACGCCGCTTGACACACCCCAACGCGGGCGGCACGGCAATGCTCTCCCTTCCAGCTGCACCCCCCACCAACGTAACAATGCAAAACCCCAAAAGCTCGGTAATCACGACTCTCAAAAGAATAATAAAGGTCAAAGGGACTTGCCTACAGCGCCTGGCAAGCCCGATGCGCACGCCCGGCACTCCTCGGGCCACAACGGAATTCGCAGCGAACCGTCTGGTATAACAATAGGGTGCATGCCGACACGCACGGCAACAGCGGCGGGTACTGCTGCTCACACAAACCTCAGTGCAGGTACGGTGCCCGTCTTTTCCCAGTTTCGGAGCAGAACATGCGAGGGCACAGACGTATTCCTGTCGGATGTCTTTAACGTTTCGGAGTCATCGTCTTCCACTTCTGCTGTTGACCTCGATGCACTGTCCACTTCGTTTGTCGATGTCAGCCAGGCGACACTGCCTGCTCGCCACCACCACGATCGCACGTATTCGGAGATCGACACAACCAGTGATGGGGGCGAGAGGTCGATGGACTGCGCCACGCGTCGCCGCTCACAGAGCCGTGCAACTGACCGCAGCCGCCTCCACCGCTTGCTGAACAGCGAGGCTGAGGTTCGTGCATCGCTGACGCAGATGTACCTCGCCCAGCACCGACGAACGCTGCTGTGCTTTGTGAAGGAGCAGGGTGTGCTGCAGATGATTATAAAGCGGCGCGAGTTCCTCGACGCGCACACGTCGCTGTGCCTGTGCTGGCTGCTTGCGTGTGAGCGGGCGGGGCGGGCGTCTGTCGCACGCGAGTGGTGGGTCGAGAGGACGTTGCTGGCACAGCGGGCAGCTGCAGGCACGGTGGTCACCTCAGACCCGTTCACAGAAGCCAGCGACGGCGCAAAGCACGAGGACAGTGCAATGCACTTCACATCGAACACCGGCCGTGAGGAGGAGGTGCTGTCTTCGAATGAGCTGACAGAAGAGGGGGAGGAGCATGTGGGGGCGCGCAGCCCATCAGTTCGCTTTGCCGCCTCCGCCGCTGCCACCGTTGCGGAGACTTCGCGAAAGGCCCATTCCATGCCTTGCGCTTCACGTCTGTTTATGGCAGACAACTCTGACACGCGGAGCTCTTCGGTGTTCGTAGCAGCACGGCGATCCGTGTCATCTCCCCATCTGCAGCCGCAATCGCGTGGAGCAGTGCGCAGAGTTGCATCTGCCCAACATGCGTTCCGTGATCGCTTGCCGCACATGCAGAAGTTACATACGCCGGTGGGTGACAACCTCTAGAGAAGCGATGCGTACGAGAGAACGACGCGCTTCACCGAGTTGCCACCCCCTCTGTGAGCCACGGCCTCCTTCCTTCGGATTTTTTGGTGACGTGCGTGCGATGCGCGCGTAGGGCGGATGCGTGGGCGGCCTAGCGTGGTTTCTGTGCAGCTGCCGTGCGCATGACGCAGATGGCGTGCTCTGACTTGCTGGGTCACGCGGGTGAGGATTGCGTTCTTCGTCGCTTCCCATCGGCTTACCCACTTCCCCCCCGCCGCGATCCAACCGCTTCTTCAGCTCGCAGTGGGCGCCGCAACCGAATTCAAAGTTTAACGAGAAGCGACGGCCCTCGCCCCTCTTGCTTTGTTCTTCGCTTCTTCTTCTTCTACATCGAAAACGTAATGCTAATTTCAGATCGTGCGGCGCATCCCTTCTCTCATGCTTAACCGCCTGCTCTGTTATCATACGATAGCTGTAGGCACACGAGAGTAGGGGCGTGCGTGCGTGCGTGCGTGTGTGTGTGTGTAGGGGTGAGGGGTGGGGACGCGAGGTGTGCCAACGGCGGTGGCTGCCAGCAACTGAATTGGTGCTCTAAGCGGGCGTGCTTCCACAGCGATCCGCGTCCCTCCCCCTCCCCCCCTCCCGCACTCTACTTTATATTCTTGTTTCTTTGCTGACGCCTGCTCGACCGTTCCTTCGCTTTTCTTCTTCTACAACTTGCGATTGCTGGATTTCCGCAACCTCTCCCTCCCTTCCCCCCCCCTCCTCCCCCAAAAAACGAAAGCGTTGATGTTACGACAGACATCGCGGAGCAGCGGGGCACCGAGAGGAGGATTGCCGGCGGCCGACGACGACGACGAGGACGCAGAGAGCTTCTTACAGGCCTCCGCTCGCTGTGCGCGCAGGCCCATCTGAAAGCCGCCTTCTCTCTTTTTGTTGTTGTCGCGTTTATTTCCTTCACTTTCTTTTTCGTTTTTGTTCGTGCTTCGTTGTGTGTTTGTTGTCCTGCGCGGCTAGCTGTGACTGCGCGTACGCGTGCGCGATGGCGGCTGCGTGCACGGCCTTTCATACGCCAACGTCTTGCCGTGTGCGCGGTCTTTGTAGGCTCTTCACTGTTTCTTCCTCCACGCGTTTCTGTAACACTACTCTTCACTGCGTTGATTCTTCTCTTCTTAAGTCTTCTTCTTAGCTAATTTTTAACTTTTTGGTGTTGCTTTGTGTTGTACACTGCTCGAATAAAGGAGTGCGTGTACGCGTGTGGTGGCGCTGCGCAGCGATGGGGCGCGGCTGCGGAACCACCATAGAGATTGCGTCGAGGTGACAGATCCGAGGAGCCCTCCTTGTTGTTGTTCGTTGTCGTTGTTCGCGTTTTCAAGTTTGTGTTGATTGCCGCTTTGCGTTGATTGTTGTTGCCGTTTCGCCCCCCCCTCCCCCCTTCTCTTTGTTTCTTCATGCTGTGGTGCCCTCGAAAGCATGGGTGACGGAGGGCTGCGTTGAAGCTTTTGGAATGCGGGTCGGGCGACGGTTTCACCTCGTTTTCCCAAAATTTTGTTTTTCTTGTTCTTTTCGTTGTCCGCTGCGTGCCAGCGAAACGGCGGCGGATCGCATTTCCTTTTCAGAGTCCCGCAGCCACCGCTTGGCAGGGCGCCTTTGAAGAGTCAGCTGGTGTCTTCTCCACGTGCGTTTCTCTCTTCATGTGAACGGCGGTACGCGCACCGCGTAGCGTCCGCGATCCACCATGTATTTACTACCGTGTGTGTCCTTCTCTCTCCATATTTGTTTACTTGTTTCTATGTTTCTGAGTGGCCTTGGACTCGTTGAGTCCCTGGAGGGTGCTTTGGATAGGTACGCATCTCACGACAACTGTCTCTTAGCTTCGTTTTGGCGGCTTGCATTGTGCGTGCTCCTCCCCCACCCTATTGAAGTAGGTTGCGCGTGAGACACATCCAAGTAGTCGTGAACGGCTTCTTCCTCCTTGTCCTTCATTTGCTTATTTGTTCTTCTGTTGTTGCCTGCTGCAATGTTTCACTGCGCACACGCCAAAGAAGTTTTCCTTCGCCGTTCCCATGGCCCGCGGTTGCACACGGGGGCGCTCCTGCAGCGTGCAGACACACCTGTACGACCGGGAAGCACGACGCCCACCACAACGCGCTGACCTGCATCTTGCTTCCCTGGCAATACCAGCAGCCTTTAAGGCGGGCATGCCTGCTGTGCACCGCCTCCTCCGAGGGAAGGAGCAGCTCCCCAGTAGCGGCTGGTGCTGCTCTCTACTCTCCACTGTGCCACCACCTCCTGCCTTACTCTGTACACACACACACTCTCTCTCTCTCTCGCTCAAACACCACTGTGATGAGCCACCGTGTAAGTAGCACAACGAAGGACGTGAGCTCTGAAAGAACCCTGTCCGTTGGCCTTGTTGCTGCTCTCCAACATGTCGGTTAGCTTAGCGTCTCTACTTCATCAGCCGGTGTGCTGCCACACCGCCCACGGCGATGAGTACCGTGGCACGCTGGAAGCCTTAGATGGCTGCTTTGACGTGGTGCTGTCTCAGTGCACGCGGAGCCGCGGCCCGCCCGGTCGCGCACCTGAGCCACTTGTGTTTGTGCGAGGCGAAAACATCATCTACATTGGCTTCAACGAAACCGCGCCCATGTGAGGGGCGTCGCTGCTTCCGGCCGCTTCACCGCCTCCGTGGTTTCTCCTTCTTGAT
This sequence comes from Leptomonas seymouri, assembly GCA_001299535.1. Classification (NCBI taxonomy): domain Eukaryota; phylum Euglenozoa; class Kinetoplastea; order Trypanosomatida; family Trypanosomatidae; genus Leptomonas; species Leptomonas seymouri. Next base: position 56,772 of record LJSK01000072.1, read on the forward strand.
GTTCGGGGCAGGGTGGTGCCCCACCCCGCCCTCCCCCCTCCTGTTGCTCGTGCTGCTGCCAGCACCATCTATAAGCTTTACTTTGGCTGGACCTCTGTGACAGCCGCGGCTGTGTTCCGGGTCGCTTGTGCATGCAAGCGATTCGGTTTAAAGACGTTGACACACACACATATATATATGCATGAAACCTTTCGATGGAAACGCTTTGGTTGCGCATGCCGCAAAACATTTTGATGCGTTGCGTAGCCGTGAAGTACAGCGCACGCTTCCTGACAGATAACGAGAATGGAAAGCAGCTGCTGCGCGCATCTGCCCAGCAGTCCCTCCACTCTCTGCCCCCGCTTCTCTCCGCCTCTCCGTTGACTTGTCCTTGCAGAACGGATTGCGTACCCTTGTAAAGGGCAGAACCATCCGCTTCTTCTGTTGCTTGCTTTCTCCTTGTGTAGTCGCGCTTCGAGTTAGTGCCTTTCGATGAAATGGCGCTGCCTGGTGTCTCGCACTACGAGCGCATGCCGACGCGCGTCAAGATCCAGTTCTTCTGGATTTCCATGCTGACCATGGCCTTCGCATACCAGTTCGTGAAGATGACGGTCTGCCGTGTGCAGCCCAAGCGCGAGGAGCAGATGTACATGCATATCCAGAAGGTCTACGGCGACAACATCCCCGATGACTTGATTGCCATGGCGAAGCGCCAGCGTGAGGCGCAGGACGCGCTGTCATTGACGAATATGCTGCGCACACCGACGCCCGGCCAGACGTCCAACGCCCTCCAGAACGAGTTAGACCCGCGCGCTCTTATTAACCTGAAGAGCTGGAATGGCTATTGAGTGTTAGCGAGTGGGCGATGGATGCGGGGGGGGGAGAGGAGGAGAAGACGGGCGGTGCGTTGATGGCGACGTGCACTTCGCAGAAATCAGCTTGACGTGACGGTGAGCGGCTGCCTTGTGTCTTCCCTGCTGCCCTTTCTCCTTCTCTTTCGTTTCTTCGCTGCCCCTCTCTGGCCTCTCCCGGCTGTGAAGGCTGTGTTGGTCCGGTTGCCCGCTGCGTGTACTGGCGCAAGTCGTCGCCGCACGCTGTCTTGCGGCTGGCTGCTAGTGCTATGTCGTTGTGGGCTGCCATTCTCCTTTGCCTTTTCCAGCTCGTGCTGGGAGACGTGCGTATACACCCACAACTCTCGCCGCATGAGGTGATACTACGAATAGGTTCCATCATTGAGGGGCTGCCTGCCAGCGAGATAATTACGTTGGCCACGCTGATGCGTGTGATGCACGGCTGCTCGGATGGAAGCCGGTGCGGGAGACCCGAGCGTGCAGCTGCAAGGCGCAGCGCAAAAGCAATTCACTCGTCTCTCTCTCTCTCTGCCACGAGTGCGATGCTAATCCTCTTTCCTTTCCCCGTCGGCGGGTGCTCTCGCCGACTTAACTTCTGTAGGCGTCTATCGCCACGCTGGATCTCCTGCCCGGAGACAGAGGCCAGAGACAACTCCTCGTGTGCGTGCCGTGCCTGTATGTACTCCACGACGCCTCCCCCCCCCTCCCCCCCCGTCTCCCCCAACCAGCCGTGTGCATTGGCGGAATAAACGTCGGACACACACACAGACGCCCGCACAGACGCCCAAGTGATTTCCCCTCAACAAGTGCACCCGCCTTCGATCATCACTCATTCTTCTTTAGGTCCCCCCCCGCCTCGACCCTCGCCGTGATGCGGGTGTTCGTCCACGTTAGAGAAAAGATTATTGCCCTTCAATGCGGAGACGGTACGCAGCAGGTAGCGTGGCTGGGCAATGCCGCCATGATCCACTACAACGCCAACTTTGGCAAGAGGTTCGGCCCCCCCGTATCAATACGTAAGGAGGGTGGTGTGCAGTGCGACTTGGAGGCGCGTGTGTGCGACGTGCTTGACGATGGCCAACACGTCTTCGTAACGCTGGAGGCAGACGAAGCGGATGAGTGAGGGAGTGGAGTACCATCGCTAAGCAAAACATTTTTACTTGTTAATTTGCTCAGAAGATGGTGTGGAGGCGGCACGCAGCGCGCGCTGTGATATCGCCTCTGCATCGCCCTTCTGTTGGCTGGATGTAAACCGTGTTGCTGATTCGCCTGTCGAAACCTTCTTCATGCACCCTAACAGGTTCTCTTCCCCCCCCCCCCCCTCCCTGTCACCCTGCGGCATCAGCTTTCATCATGCGTGTGTGTGCTGTGGCTGGTGGGTGGTGGGTGGTGGTGGCGACACGCATTGCAGCCTGAGCGTAGAGCACGAAAAATGCAGCGGGGTGGGTGGGGGAGAGGAGAAGAGAGGCGCCATTCAAGTGTGGGCGTCTGACAGGCCTCCGGCTTCGACCGATGTGGTGGTGGGACTCAGCGAGTGAAGGCTGCAGTGGCTCAGGGGTGCTCTTCTCATAGACATATGTATCTGCCCCCCTCTCCCCCTCTCTTCTTTGCTTCCGTTGTCGAGACGCGTCGTTTGACGGGACCGCCGGTGACATCCCTGCGCATCGCCAGCACACACAGAGGCACCGGCTGCTTCTATAGAATAAGAGAGGTCCGCAGCGACACGCGCTTTCGGACTCACCACCACCACAAGACGCACACTGAAAAAGAATTTGCATTATCGAGGGAAACCTGGTCTGAGCCATGTCTGCGCGAAACAGCGGCGTTCTACGAGCGGCCCGCGCCGTCGCAAACGGCGAGGGGGACTGGGCCGAGGTCGCGCCTGCCGTCCGCGACGCGATTGTGCTGGCCATCACTCAATCGTCTGTTGCGCCGCTGCGCAGCCTCGAAGGCACGCTCGAGGGTATTGGCCCCTGTGCGAGCACCACTGCCGCTGTCATGACCTCGGCTCCTCTAGGATCGTGGTCGTCTGACGCCCCTGGCGTGCTGACGGAAGGCAACGTGCAGAGCAGTATTCAAACCTTCGAGGACGCCGCCTGGGTGCGCGACGAGGCGGTGCGGAGTTATGCGGAGTTCCACAACAGCGTCGAGTCGCTGCATGCAGCCATGCGCACGCAGCTGTACCCCGTGTGGAAGACCGCCCTGCAGCTCCGACCCGGCATCCTGGCGGACGTGCGCGACCACCTCAAGCTGAGCCGTACCAGCATGATTCCCGATGGGGTGCCCATCATGCCAGCCGCTGCGCAGCATATCGCGCAGCAGGAGAGGATATTAGACGAGGTGGAGGACACGCTGCAGATGCTGCGGAACACGTCGGTGCGCTTTGCCGCACACTTCTTATCGGATGAGGAGAAGATATCGATGGGAGCCAATCCTGCATATCTTCGCGCGCCGGATATCGACCGCGAGGTGGTCGAGTCTCGTGCGCAGGGCCTTGCAGCACCGCCAGCGGTGCTGGCCGCGCTGGCTACGCCGTCCGCAGACGACAACGCGCCGCACCGCAGCACAGGTCACGACCTCGCGTATTCCAATCAGGAAGAGGGGCTTGTGAACTCGGCGACCAGCAGAGAGGCATGCCGTGAATGCAACGCTGCTTCTGATAGCGCTTCGCAGGAGCGAGATGCCCGTTCGCACTCCCACCACCATCACCGCATCGACCATGACAGCCACGAGCGCCGCCGTCCATCCTTGACGAGCGGGGTAGCAGCGCCGACCAGCGACCCGCTGCTGGAGGAGCTCCGCAAGCAGTATCAGCAGCGTGTGAAGGACTTAGAAGGCAATCATCGGCGCACGTCGCCGGTGGTGCAGCAAGGGGTGTGGCCGCAGGTGGGCTCCGTGACGAGCAGCCACGCGTCTCGCAGGAACTCTACGCATTCGAAGAAGGAGCGGCGCTCCAGTGCGTCACAACATGTAGATACATCCGCGTAACAATGAAGCCCTTGTATGCTTATCTGTATACAGAGGCAGGGCTGCTTGGTGTGTGCGTGTATGTGTGCAGCGGGCTGCTGCTGTACCCCTCTCGCTTCTGATGTTGTTACGCTTACTTCATGTCTTCTTGTTAGGTGGGCGTGTATGTGTGCGCGCTTCGTATTTAGGTGGAGCATCGTCGTTGCTGTCGGTATGCTCGATTTCTCGTTGCCGCCCCATCCCGTTCTTCTCGCGCCTTTGAATTTTTGGGGCGGGGGACTCCGACACGTCTTTTGCTTGTTGAATGTCATCGCACACAGCAGCGCTGTAGCAACATCAGCGACGCTCCTGACGTTTGCTTTTCACGTTGAGCTCGCTGTTTTCGTTTTGCTTCTCCTCTGCAAGGCTTTCCCCGTCACTGCTGCACGGCGCGCTTCCAACACCCACACCCACACACACGTGCGTCTTCGACGGGCTTTACGTCATGGCCGTCTTTGCTGAGTCGCCTCGGAGCGCGTGCGCGCCCCCCCCCCTCCCTCCCTC
>LJSK01000072.1:67559-88710 GCA_001299535.1 Leptomonas seymouri
CCCCCCCCCCCCTACTTGACGCGCAACATGAAGTCAGTTGTAGCTCTAGCCAACGCGCTGCACGGCGGCACCAACGTCTACAAGTCCCGCCAGGACTGCCTCAATGTGCTGCGCGCGGTGGAGGCGCTTCGGCCGGCGTGGTGGACCGCAAGTTGCAGTGACTTCCTTCAGCTCACCGAAAACGCAAAAGCGAGCGCCGACCCGGCGCGGCGGGCCGGCCGCTCAGCGTCGTCAGACTCCACGAAGCGGCACGCCGTAGTGGTTGTGGAGGGCCTCGATGGCACTGGCAAGACGCTCGTTACACGCACCTTGGCGGAGAAGTTGCACGGAGTTGCGCTGTGCACGCCACCGACGCAGTTTTCTGTGATCCGAGAGGCCTTCCGATATCAAGACGAGGCCGTGGCGCGCGCCTTCTACTCCGCTGCGAACTACGTGGCCGCGGTCGACATCTTCGAGGCGGCGCAGACGTCGGTGGTGGTGGTGGATCGCTGGTGGTGCTCGACGTGTGCCATGGCCCTGGCAAACACATTAACCGTCGAGACGCTGCCTCCGAAGGGTGACGCCGTGTATGAGTGGCCGGCTGACTTGGCAAAGCCCGACGCGGGGTTTCTCTTAAGCGTCGATGAGGCCGTGCGGGTCGCGCGAATTCGAAAACGGTCTCCCGAGGACGACGAGGAGCGGCGGCTGTCGGCGCAAAGTGAGATGCGGCGTGCGGCGTTGGAGGCCTACGCGCGCACCAACATTCTATCGGTGGTACCTGCCCCGTCGTACCGCGCGGCGGTGAACACGATATTGGAGCTGCTTCCAAAGAAGGGTGTTGCACACCGCGCCGTGGCGTTCACAGAGGAGGAGTTAAGCAGCATCGCGCCATTTTGATTTGCGCTTTGAAATCCTCGTTGATGCGTGTGTGGTGGAGAGCGCTCGCTCCAGCGGCTGACCACAGCGATTTAACACCTGCTGCCCAGCGCTGCGGTGACGATGGCGGCGTAGCGCGTTGGGCGGGTCACGGAGCAACTTCGGCGTGTTTCTCTTTTTCAGACTTCTTCTCTGCGCGCGCCTCAAGGCCTTGACGGCGCAGCAGAAAACAGCCCCCTTCCCTCCCCTCCCCCAAAAGAAACACTGGAAAAACAAGAGCAAGGGCGTGCGAGTGGCCCAACGCCAACCGAATGCGTACCGGCGCATCCAACCTGCGTGCGTTCTCCGTGATCATTGTGATCTCCGACGAACGCAGTGGGGCGCTGCTCTGAATGCTTTATATGTTTATATCCCTTGTCAATGATGGTGCCTGCATCGTCTCACATCACCTCTCTCTTCTTCTTTTGCCGGTTTCCTGCGACACTTCCTTCCCGGGGATCTCCGTGGCAGAACTTAGCTGTTTGACCGAAGTGTGAGGCTGTCCAGCCAACTCGCCCCAACCGAGGAACAAGAGCCTGCCTTTGCGTCAAAGTGGCTGTTGTAGCATGCTTCTTACTTGTATTTACGGAGGCCGCACTGCGCTGAACCGGTAAACGTAGTTGGGGTGGGCGATAGGCGTACACACGCGGCCATGTCCTCTGCTGCCAGTGCTTCCCCCTCCAAAGAGAAGACCGGTGTTCTTCTCCCTCTCGCCGTCGCCGCAGCGGGTGCGTTGTGTCTTTGGAAAGTCATCCAAACGTGCTCCGTGCCTGTGCACCCGCGCTGCGTCAGCGTTGTCTACGATACACGCCGCAAGTCTGTGCTGTGCACCTCGGCCGATTGCGAGATGCGGCATGACACACTTCCACGCGTATCGCACTTTAGCCCAGTTCTTTACTTGACCTCTGCCTTCATGTACTGCAGCCGCACGCGCCTGCTCGTGCCGCCCTCATCTTTCTTCGGCGTCTTCACGCTGCCCCGCGGTGTCTTCACAGAGCCGGGGGAATCGGTGAACTGCACAGTGGAGGGCGTTGCGGTCTGTGACGGATCTATCAACATGATGGTGACGGTCGTTTACACGATTCCATTCGATCAGATGGAGCGATATCTGGCAGCGGTGGGCCCCGTGCCGCCAAATGAGGCGATTGGGAAGACGGTGGCGCACGTGGCGCGCCTGCGGTGCGCGGAGCTGTCAGCGGGTGTTCTGTTGAGTAAGCATCGCCGTGATGGCGTATTTATGGAGCCGTTCAAAGCGCAGCTGAAGTCGAAGCTGATGTCGGAGGCGACGGTGCTGGTGTCGGATGTGATGGTGGAAAGAGTCGTGCTTTTGGAGAGCTCCTAAGATGGATTCTATATTTACATATATATATGTTGGCGTGTGTGCGCGTGCATGCACCGTGGGGATCACGGAGACGTCAAACCTGCGAGCGTGTTGTGCTACCCTACTCCCTGTCTGGAAGACGGGACGTGAGCACGGAGGGCGTTGGGCGTAGACTGTCTTTGATGTTGAGCCTACTGACGCCCCTTAGTGGGCCGTGAGTTAGACCTTAACACCTGAAGCGACCGTGCGTTTGCCCTGACAGGCGGCAACGAAACAAAATATAGAGAGATGAGACATGCGGAGTACGACGTTGCTTCGCGACGGGGCCGAGGGCAGCTCTTCTTAGAGTCCGCGTCCGTCGTGCCCTCTGAGCACGGACCACTGCACTCGTCTTGCCGTTTCCTTGCGTATGGCTACGTAAGCTTTCCTTGTGCATCTCTCTCCGTCCTCGTTGCTTCCACTTAACCCATCGTCGCTCTCGCGCTGCTGTTGGAAGGGGGATGACACACACACACACACACACACACACACACACACACACACGCATTGGCATACATAGAAACCACATTAGGTAGTTCTTCTATCGACACGCTGAGTGATAGCGAGCGACTCTCTGCAGTAACCTGGGGAATGTCGTCAGCAGAGTTTGTGCGTAACCCTAACGTGAACACGGCGGTGTACCGTTGGGATGCCGCTGGCATTGATGGACTGACCCGACAAAACAAACTGACTTCTCTTCCATTTTGGACTCCCAACGCCGCTACGCGCCATCATCAGTTCAAGCTCGTGCTACTGCGCGGCCTGGTGCCAAGTGCAGATGCGGCCAACGATGCGTTCGGTCTAATCGTGGAGCTCATTCCCCCACCGTCCTTTGCTGTGGAAGGGGGAGCGGATTCAGGGGTGGCATCGTCGCCCTCCATGAGTTTTCCTGGCGGCTGTGCGGTGACATGTGAAGTGCTCCCGCTTGACGCTCTAGAGACTGGGCTCTCCGCGCATACGGAAGCAGAGCAGCAGCAGCAGCAGCAGCGCGATGCGCATGACAAGGGCCTTTGCTGCACGAAGACAGCTGTCGTGGATGCGAGCAACCGGCAGGTTAGCTTTACTGACATGATCCCGGCGGATATCCTGACGAACACCCGCTATGTCTCCGGCACGCAAAAGTCGCTGACCCTGCAGGTCACCATTGAAACAGGCATCAACGTTCCTCTGCATCAGGTTGCCACGACCGCTTACTCCTTCTTCACTTCCTTCTCTTCATCCATGTCTCAGCTGCTGGGCACCACTACTCACCTTGTGCACGAAGGCCGGGAGAACCTGGCCTCTATCCTGCATCAAGCCTCCACAGTCCCCTCTGCATCACAGCCACCAACAGCTGCAGACGCGGGTACGGGGGGAGGAGCGCTGCCATCGTCTTCGCGGTCAGCGGATGCTGACGGTGTATCTGCAGTTCCGCCGCCGTGGGAGCAGCCGCCGGAGGAGTGGAGTAGCCGTCCTGACGCATGGCGCTCGCTGCTCTGCGTCCGACTTGCAGGCTTAGCCGGTACCTACCGCCACGGCGTGGAGAAGACGCTGTCGAGTGACGAGGCCGCCCTGCTGTCTGAGGTCGGGCTGTCGGAGAGTGATTTGTGGTCGCAGTACACCCTCTTCGATTTCAGTCGAGACGTGCAGGAGAGTTTGCTGACGGCGGACGTCGTGCGAGCGCAGCGCTACACCCTTGTGCCCGCTAGACTCAAGGAGGAGACGTTCTGGGCGAATTACTTTTGGAAGACGCATTGCATGGCGCAGTGTGTGACGGAGCGACAGGTGAGTGCGGTGATCGCCGCGCTGTGCACGCCGTCTGGCGCCGTGGACGCCGGTGCGCCTGCCGCAGTAGAGGAGCTGCTTCGGGTGATCGTCGACTCGACGGAGCTTGACGCCGTGATGAACGACTTCATAGGACGAGATGAGGCCGGCGAGCCGTGGTGCGCTGTGGTGGCTGAGAAAGCCCGGCACTGTGCGGCGGTGCTACAGGCTTCTTCATCGCAGCGATCGGACTTGTCGCTGCGCACGAAGCAGCAACTCACCAAGGCGCTGAGTGCACTCCAGGCGACGCTGTCGAAGCACGAGGAGACGCTGTCGACGCACGAGGCGACGCTTTCCACGTCTACCTCAACGCCGGCGGTGGAGCCCGCTACACCTCCATCTTCTCCCATCGCTCCGGGTGATGCTGTCGCTGATGGTGCTGCCGAGCTGCCGGTGGTGGACTTGACGCAAACAGCTGCTACGCAGGGTGCAGCGACGTCATCTCTACCTGTTCTTGACGCCACACCGATGAAAGCAATGCCCGATCCCGCGGCAGCGGTAGAGGAGCGCGACTGCACGCAGGATGCGGTTTCTCCAGAGGCTGTTGCCCCTTCGTTGTCCCCCCTACCGCCCACCGCACCTGCGCCGACGCCTTCAGAGGCCGCGCTGGGCACCCAACGAATTGAGTTTGAAAAAATGCCGTGGGAGGAGGAGGATGGTTAGGTGCTGCAGTGCATTGAGCGGCGAGACGGGCAACAGAGCGGAGATGTCTGCGTCTGCCTTCAACTGTCTCTCTCTCTCTCTGTCGCTGGCACTGCTGCTGCTGTTGTTGTGGTTGCTCGAACCGTCGTTGCGCAAGTGGAGCTGCGCTCTCTAAGATTTGAAGCTTCTCGCTATGGAGTCGGCTGTGTTTCTATACAAACATATTGATTGTGCTGTTGCATTGGCGAGTGGTAGTTGTCTCGTAGTGAATGGGGCAGTAGAACGCGTGAGTCGCAAATGGCTATCCAATCCAGATGCTCTGCCATTACGCTTCATCTTCACGAGCTGCGAGGATGGGGAGGGGTGCTGGTGCCACACACCGCTCACTCACCCACTCACTCGCTCGCTCCGTGCCATGAACGTTGATTTCTCCGTGACGCCTTCACCTGCGCCCCTCTTCTCTTCTTGCTTTTCATGTCATCAACAAGCGAGGTTTCTTCGCCTCTACCACGAAAGCGTCGCTATATTTCGGTGGTGTGGCCAACGGCGAGAGAGCAACGCGCCGCTGCTTTCCCGTGGCTGCTTGAGAGCGTCTCTGCTTTTCGTTTGCGGCCACCACGTGGAGAAGGCTGGGGCAACTCGACGTTGTTCCCACGCACCACACCTCTCACGGTCGTTGTGCGCCTCACATATTGCCTTTTCATTAATATTTGTAGTTGCTTCTTAAGTAATTGCGGAATGAGGCGCTTCTTCAGCTTTCGCCGCTGCGGTGCTGCTGCGCCGGCCGCACGCGCCATCGCCACCAGCGGCCGCGTTACGAATGAAGACCGTCGATGGTGGCTGGTGCACCTCGAGTGCGCGCCGGATGTCACGCCAGGCACGTTCGTTTCCTGGCTGGACTGCTGCGGCACGCACACCACGAAAAAGCTGATTGAGCGGAACATCTGGACGATTGAGCAGGTGGCCGCTCTCGACTCGGACCGTGTCGACGAGCTCAAGTACAAGGACGGGTGTTTGAAGATGGACGTTGTCTGGGAGCACGCACGCACCATCATTACGCCGCTGAAGCAGCGCGAGGTGAGCGGGGGCGTCGAGTCGGAGCTGCAAAGCCGCATTTTGGAGCTACGCAAGAAGCGCGAGTTGGAGCGCCAGCGGGAGTCGTTGCTGCGGGAACGCGCAGTGGTGAATGAGAAGCGCGAGGAGACGCTGCGTAACTTGCGTGAAAGCATCTCAGCGAAGAAGGCTGCGCTCCGTCAGAAGTTGGAGCGCCAGCAGCAACAGCAGCACAGTGCAGACGACGCAGCGGCTGCGCCAGCGACGGAGGAGTCGGTGGGGAGCGTGGTCGAGAGGATGGCGGGGGGCGGCTCCTCGAGGCCGCAGGAGTGAGGTGGAGGGGTGCGCTACACGGATTGGTGTATGCGAAGTCTGCACAGCTGGGGGGAAGGGAGCCGGGAAGAGTGAGGCTGCACTGAGGGGTACTCTTTCAGAGGGGGGAAGGCAGCGGTGTGTGCAGCGCATTCCAACCTTCACTGTGCCCCTCTCCCACGTTTTGGTTTTCTGTTTTTGGGGGCTCTCGTGGCCGATGTGTTGTTGTTACCTCCAGCTGTCGAGGGACTTACGACGCGCGTTCACACGTGCACCAAGCATTCGTTCATTAGCCTTCACACATGGACAGCAACAGCGGAATAGCAAACATCAAAGGCAAAAAGTGTTTGCTTGTGGAAAGGGTCTGCATAGAGAACAAGAGTTCTTCGGCTGATCCATGTTCACCGCAGTGGTAGCCCTTCACACGCCACGGCGCTGCGCTCCGTCGCTTTGAGAAACGTTGTGGGGTGCGAGCGCGGGCAGGGGGTGCCGGAAGGCGCGCCGGCGTGCGTGTATGTGTTCGTTAGGGGGAGGCCAGTGAGGCTTCTTTACTGCGCTCTTTGCCAAGGGAGGCGACGCACCTGCGTGCTCGCATGCTGGGTGCTGCGTAGAACATCCAAGTTGGGGCATCATCGCACCAAATCTGAACCGCCGATGGCGCTTCGCTGCTTTCATCAAAGCGAGTGCCGCTTCTGCTCTCCCCACCTCCTCCCTTCTCTCTTCTCTCCCCCCTCCTTTTACCCCCGCGCGCGCACGGCGTGGCAGTAACCCTCAGCAATAATAAAGAAAACGAAAAGTTTAAGGTGTACGCTCTTTTCATCTCCCTTTCTTCTCCCTCAAAACATCAACCGTAGCTAAATACAAACAACAACAGCAGCACCCACAAAATACTTTAAAGTCTCAGTCGTTGACGAGCGCTGCGCATCTTCGCTGTTTTGTTTCCGTTTCCCCCCTTCGCTTTACATCAAAAAGAAAGAACTTCTCTTGAACTTCACCCCTCCGCATCCTTCACTTCCACCGAAAGATGTCTGCCCCCATCTTCGACAAGGTTCTCGTCGCCAACCGCGGCGAGATCGCGTGCCGTGTGATGAAGACCTGCAACCGCCTCGGCATCAAGACGGTCGCTGTCTACTCCACGGCTGATGAGCAGGCGAAGCACGTGCGCATGGCGGATGAGTCCGTCTGCATCGGCCCCCCTCCCAGCGTGGACAGCTACCTGCGCATCGACCAGATCGTCGACGCGTGCAAGAAGACGGGAGCTCAGGCTGTGCACCCGGGCTACGGCTTCCTGTCCGAGAACGGCGACTTTCAGAGCGCGCTGGCGAAGAATAATATCGTGTTCGTCGGACCCGATGCGCATTCCATTGAGGCGATGGGCGACAAGATCGAGTCGAAGCGCCTGGCCCGTGATGCCGGTGTGACGTGCATTCCCGGCTACATTGGTGAGGTGAAGTCGCACAATGATGTCCTGAAGTTCGCCAACGAGGTGGGCTACCCCGTCATGATCAAGGCGTCCGGCGGCGGTGGTGGAAAGGGCATGCGTGTCGCCTACAACGACAAGCAGTGCGTGGAGTTCTACGACCTGTGCAAGGAGGAGGCCATTGCCGCCTTCAACAACGACAAGATGCTCGTGGAGAAGTTCATCGAGAGTCCGCGCCACATTGAGGTTCAGGTGATCGCCGATCGCAAGGGCAACACGCTCTACCTGCCGGAGCGCGAGTGCTCCATCCAGCGCCGAAACCAGAAGGTGATCGAGGAGGCCCCTTCTGTCCTGCTGGATGCGAAGACCCGCAAGGCCATGGGCGAGGAGGCGGTGGCCATGGCGCGTGCCGTGCAGTACGTCAGCGCCGGTACGGTGGAGAACGTCGTGAACCCGCAGAAGCAGTTCTACTTCCTCGAGATGAACACCCGCCTCCAGGTCGAGCACCCCATCACGGAGGAGATTACGGGGGTGGACTTGGTCGAGCAAATGCTTCGCGCGGCTGCTGACCTGCCCCTCAGCATCACGCAGGACTCTATCAAGATTAACGGCCACGCCACGGAGTGCCGTGTGTACGCCGAGGACCCGACGAAGAACTACTTCCCCTCCATTGGCCGTCTCACCATGTACGAGGAGCCCTTCGGCCCCGGCGTGCGTTGCGACTCCGGCATTATCGAGGGCTCGCAGATTTCGGTCTACTACGACCCGCTGATCTGCAAGCTGTCGACCTGGGGCAAGGACCGCACGGAGTGCCTGCAGCGCATGGAGACGGCGCTTGACGAGTACGTCATCCGTGGTCTGCGCCACAACATCTGCCTGCTGCGCGACGTCATCACGGAGCCGACGTACCTCAGCGGTAACCTGACCACGAACTACCTGCCGGAGAAGTACCCCGACGGCTTCAAGAAGGCGCGCATGTCGCAGCAGGACATGGAGCTGATGTTCCAGACCGCCGCCTGCGCGCACATGAAGCGCGACGTGGCGCAGTTCCCTGCCGGTGCCGCCCCGAAGGAGCGTCAGTTCTACGTGTCTGTCGGAATCGATCAGGAGAACGAGATCCCGGTCTTCGTGCGCCAGCTCGATGACTTGCACTTCGAGGTGGCCGCCACCGCCGAGGGCCCCTTCCGGAAGCTCGAGGTGTCGTGGAAGGTAGACTTCCCGATCATCCGCGTCAACGACGGCAAGAAGGAGACGGTGATGCAGTTCTGGGGCACGAATGAGGTGTGCTACGGCATGCAGATGAAGGGCACGACCTTTGACGTGAACGTGATGAGCGACCTCCAGTCCGTGCTCTCTAAGTTTGTGCCAAAGGCCGAGAGCACCGTGAACGCGAAGCAGGTGCTGTCGCCCATGCCCGGCGTGATCGTCGCCATTAAGGTGAAGCCCGGCCAGAAGGTGGTGGCGGGAGAGGAGCTCCTGACGCTGGAGGCAATGAAGATGCGTAACAAGATCCACGCCCCGGCGGACGGCACGGTGAAGGAGGTGAAGGTCAAGATCGGCGCCACGGTGGAGGACAGCGAGGTGATGGTGGAGATGGAGTAAGACGAGCGAAGGGAAGGCTGCTGATCTCCCCATTTCCCCTGTGTGCGCACTACTCAAATTGGATGACTTGCGCGCCCCCCGACTCACTTCACTTTTGCGTTGTAGTTGTCACCCCCGTTTCACCCCCTCTTTATTTCCCTTCACGAGTACATGCGACGCGGCTGGGACGGACGGACTCCCAGCAATGGTGCGCATCGGCGTCTCCGCTGCTTGCCTTCTCGGATTGCACCCTGAGAAGCTGGCCGGCGCCGCTTCGCTCTTCGGTCCCTCCATGAAACAAGTCTCAGCAGGGCCCAACAGGAGGGAGCGCAACTCGGTGTGCGGAGATAAGAGAATCAGCGGTTTCTTTGTGTGTTGATGTGGGTGGTGGGGGCAGGGGGAGGAGCGGATCTCCTCGGTAGAGCTGAGCGCGCACCTCGCATGCTTTTTTCTTCTCTGCCGAGCTGCAGTGCCGCTCTACGCACACCCCGGCAGGCCTCACAGGGGACGGCGTTCCCCTCGTCGTTATCGCTCCATGGCGATGCTCTGCAAGGGGGAGCCGCCTCATTTTTCGTGGATCCACGACGCGCACTCGCACAGCCCGACACCCGCGGTGGGCGCCCATCGGGGCTGCTCGGCGTCAAAATCGAAACTTTATTCGACCTATTATATTCCTCTCATGCCCACTCTGTTTTGGCGCACTTAATGACGGTGGTGCAGATAGAGAAGTGGGGACATTCGAAATGAAGGGGGGGGGGGCGATGGGCAATGCGGAGACGTACGTGTGCTGCACGGTACGCCCACGCCTGCGTAGACATCGGCATTCGAGAAGGGACCCCCCGAGAGCGCGCGTACGTTCATCAAGAAGCGCGACGCGGCTCCTTGTTTGCACCACTGGAGCCTCGTCGCCGCCTGTTGTTGCCGCTGCACGCGTCTCTCGGCCCCATCTTGATTTGTGTTCCTCTGCGACTTATGCGCTTGCCCGCGTGCATCTGAATTGCTGAGTCGCTGCCGATTGTTTAAGCGGCGTGCGTTTGTCCTCCCGCCCCCACCTCTCCTTCCTCTGGGCATTATCGGTGAGGCACTCCTTCGTGTTGTCCTTCTACTCCTATTTGAGGATTTCTCCGTGCTTGCCTACTTCAAGCCTTTTTTTCTTTTCTTTTATTGTTTTCGAAAACTTTACGCTAATTGAATGAATGAGCTGCACTACTCGGTGCAGACTTGCCTTAATTCCCTCCCCCCCTTCTCTACTTTGTCTGGACTTAGGAGGTGCAGTCGGCGACGGGGAATTGCCAGACTCACACACAAACCTCTCTATATGATTTTCTTTTCTTTTTTTTTGATTCTCTTTTTATATTCCCTCTGGCTCTGTTTAATTGGCTTCGGCGTGAGTGCTCTCCCTTTGCTCCCCATCACACAGAGACGAGGCGGCAATGCATTCTTCTTCATCTTGTGCGTTGGGTACTGTGCATTCGTTACGGGAGGTGAGATGCCGGGACGGTGTCCGCACCGAGCATTTCAGGGTGTGGGACGATGACCATGATGGTGACGGCCAGGGGAGTGGGAGCGCGTGCTGCTTTCCTCCTTTGCTTTTGGTTTGGGTTTTTACTTACCGAGTGTCACGCGCTCCTCCGTTTGGCCGTTAAATTGTCTTGACATCTTCTCTGTTTTGTCTTCTGTGTTCCTTTCGTGGCCTCTGCGCTTCGGGAGAACCGAAGAAGGTCTAACCGACACCCATACCGGAACCGTCGTCTCTCTTTTTCTTTTTCCGTTGTACATACATCTGGCAATGTGGTCCACTCACGCGGGGGCCGTAAAGGGTGAGCACAAGGTGCCAACGACAGAACGCAGGTGCATGAGGCAGCCCCGTGGCAGGCCCGGGTCGCTATTCATCACAACGCTGTATTCGGTAGCGCGGTGTGTGCGCCGTCTTGAGGGCGGGCAAAGAGGGCCAGTGCAGCGGCTCAAGGAATGCCGAGTTGCTATGAAGTCCCCCCCCTCCTCCCCCTTACATGCCGCTGTCACCGTTTATGTAATGCCGTCTCTTCCCCCGCTCGTCTTTTTCTTCTGCAGTAGTGCAGACTACTGCCTATATAAATCAGAGAAGTGCCCCCACAGCGAGATTGTATTGCCCCCCCCCCCTTCATTCCTCAAAGAAAACAATGAAGCGTGCCCGCTCATCCTCTGTTGACAGCGACGCAACGCCAGCAAGTGCCGCCTCTGACTCATTGGAGCCTGCGCGGTCGCCCTCGTCCTCTTCGTCGTCTTCCTCCTCTGCGTTGGTGGAGGAGGACGAGCCATCTGCGGTGCCGCTGCTTTCCATTCTGGTCCCCGTCCTCTCACTCTTAAGAGAGGACGAGATGTTTGCGGGTGCCCTCAAGCGCCTTGCAAAGGAGAGACCAGATCAGTTGGATCAGCTGACGGAGCTGCATAGCATGGCCATGGCGCAGTACGAGCTGGTGCTAATGAACATGACACGAGAGGCAATTCTACTAAAGGCGCTTGCGGAGGCACGATGCGCGGGCGCCATTCTGCCGCACGCGTGGATGCTGCGGTGGACGGCGAGGCTCGCTGTGTCCCACGGACCCTTCACGGACGATGCCATTCAGAAGTGGGGGCGCGAGGGCTTCTTCAGCAAAAAAAAAGCAGAGCTGCGCGACATCAACGCTGCCAATGCGGCGTGGGTGCCGGCGCTGGCAATCTTGGAGGGCCTGTGAGCGGGACCGCTGCGGCCCGAGAGAGGGACTGCGCAGAGGGAATCACGAAATACGTCCACATGTGCGTGCGCACTGCGGGACTGCCGCATTGCCGTGCGCCGAGTGCCGAGAAGAAAATTAAAGAAAAATTTCAAAAACCACCGAGCGGTGGCGCGATGCGGCGCCTGGGCGCGGAAAGAGGGGGGCGCCTTCTCTTGACCAACCGCCACAGGGCGGTGACCGATCGAGCCCGAAGTCATGCAGCGCGGCGCTTCTTTTAGCCATGGGCGCAAAGCCGAGTATTCGGCGCTTTCTCTTGATCGTGTTCTCCTTCCTTCGTCTCCGTCTTCTCCTTCCTTTCAAGTGAGGGTGCCGCTCGTGACGGTGTGTGGCTACAACGGACGCACTCGCACCCACCAACTTGCATACAAACACGCAAACGGAAGAGGGAGTTGACGTCTGCCCATGCGAGGGAGTCGATGCGACTCTACGTTCCTTCTCTCTTCCGTGCTTTTGCTTTAGATTGGTTGAATCTCCCCAGAATCGTAGCTTCATGCATTTGGAAGGACCGGTGGGCAGCCACATCCCAATAGACGATTGCTTCTGCGTTGCCTCTCATTCCTCCGGTGCTCCATCATCGAGGTGCAGAGCCGCTTGCCCCTGACGCATCCCCTACGACGATCCTTCACCCCATTTCTTCTTTGTACCACTGCTTGGACAACTCGCCACACAGGGTGGTGCCTAAGCCTCCATGTCAGCGGACCAGCAGGCGTACCTCAGCGATGTGCTTCAGCGCTACCAACTCGACAAGTTCCAGGGCGCCTTTGCGTCGAGCATGACGGTGAGGGGATTCGCTGATCTCCAACCCGAGGAGTTCAACGCTTACGGTGTAGTGGAGGCAATGGACATCTTACGTCTGCGAGATGCAATTGAGTTTTTGAAGAGTAACCCGATGCCGTCCTCGCGCTCCAGCAGCGACGTGATCGACGACGGTGACTCGTCGCCGGATGACGTCGAGGACGACGAGGCGAAGCGCAGATCCACAGGGCGGCGGCGGCTGTACACCTCACGCGGCACCACGGTGCTGTCCCGCACTGTCGACAATAAGGAGATCAAGCGAAAGAGTAGAATTCTTGTTGCCATTCGGAAGCGTCCGCTGAACGCTGGTGAACAGGCAAACGGCTTCGACGACATCATGGACACCGACAATGCGTCCGAGATTGTGCTCAAGGAACCGAAGGTGAGGGTGGACCTCCGCAAGTACACCCACGTCCACCGGTTCTTCTTCGATGAAGTGTTTGACGAGACGTGTACGAACGTGGAGGTGTATCACCGCACCGCCCACGCGCTGATCGACACCGTCTTTGACGGCGGCAGTGCCACGTGCTTCGCCTACGGGCAGACGGGGAGCGGCAAGACGCACACGATGCTTGGCAAAAGCCCTGAGCCGGGCCTTTACGCCCTCGCTGCCCGCGATATGTTTGACCGACTCACAGAGGACATGCACATTGTTGTGTCCTTCTACGAGATCTACAGCGGGAAGCTCTTCGACCTGCTCAACGGCCGCCGCCCGCTACGCGCGCTGGAGGATGAAAGGGGTAAGGTCAACATCCGCGGCCTCACCGAGCACGCCTCGACGAGCGTTGGTGACTTGATGGGCATCATCGAGCAGGGCAACGGCGTGCGCAGCTGCGGCTCCACGGGGGCGAACGACACGAGCTCGCGCTCACACGCCATTTTAGAGATCAAGCTGAGGCACCGCAGGTCGTCGCGGCAGTGTGGGAAGTTTACGTTTATCGACTTAGCAGGCAGCGAGCGTGGCGCTGACACGGTGGACTGCGCGCGACAGACGCGAATGGAAGGTGCTGAGATCAACAAGTCCCTCCTGGCGCTAAAGGAATGCATTCGCTTCTTGGATCAAAACAAGAAGCATGTCCCTTTTCGAGGATCAAAGCTGACGGAGGTGCTGCGGGACTCCTTCATTGGCAACTGCCGCACCGTGATGATCGGCGCTGTTTCACCGGCAAACAAGAACGCCGAGCACACCCTCAACACGCTGCGGTACGCCGACCGCGTGAAGGAGCTGAAGAAGGTTTCCGGTGAGCGACGCACCGCTTGCTCAACGAGCGAACATGTGGAAGAAGTCGTTGCCACGCCTGCCGTAGCACCGATCACCGCTGCCTCAGAGAACCCACGCCCACGAAGGACCACCACCAGACTGTCCACCGCGCTTTCCTCCACTGCACCAGCGCGGCGGAGTACGCTGCTGCTCAGCAGCCGCTCTGTGAACACACTGACCGCGCGCGTTAATAGTGGGTGCCCCACGCCGAAGTCGTCGCGTGAGACAACGCCCGATACGGTGTGCAGCAAGCGGCCGCGTGATGTCGCCACCAGCAACGATGGCGATGACGAAGCGGGGATGGGAGGCGCGCCGCCGTCGCGGCGAGCCAGCGGGCGACCAAGCTTCAAGCGCTTTGAGAGCGGCGCAGAACTCGTGGCGGCGCAGCGTAGCCGTGCGATTGATCACTACAGCGCCTACTTAGAGGCGGACATGAGTTGCATTAAGGAAGAGTACCAGGTCAGGTACGACGCGGAGCAGATGAACGCGAATACGAAGGACTTTGTGCAGCGTGCACGCAGCTTGGTGAGCGAGAAGCGGCGGGCGATGGAATCGTTTCTCACGCAGCTGGACGAGTTGGAGAAAATTTCGCAGCAGGTGGCCAACATCGCATCCGTGCCGCAGTAGTGGCCCGCCGCCATGTTCTTATTAGTTGTTTTTGCGTTGTACTGCTTCCACCCTTCCGCTTTGCTGCCGTGGCCCACGTGCGTTGTGCTTCCTTGCTCAAGCTCCGGCTGCACGCTCTTTCGCGTGCTGTGATCGTCGGTTCGTGCGTCTGCCACTTACGCTTCCCTGTGCCCCGCTGGATGTCTGCGGAGGGGTGATCGCTGATCGCCTCTGCGGCCTTTGGCCACTCTTGCTTCTCGCATTTTGTTCCTTTAGAATTCTTTTTAGAATATAGATTTGGGACGGCTTTGATTCGCTTCACTTGCGTTGGAGAGATTTTCACTGGTCGCACGCCCCCCCTCCCCCCTCCCCCGTTATACGCACGAGCCGTGACGAATTCCCAACAACTCCCATCACCCCACCTACAGTGCCGCGCAGAACCGCAGAGGGCCGATGCTGCCGCGTCGCCTCTGCCAACTTCTATTACCCCCTATCTGTTCTCTTCTTCCCTTGGTTCGTGCCGTCTCCGCGCTGACACGACTTCTGTATGCCATGAAGGCCTTTATAAGGCGGCCAATTGAACTCGTCTCGTGCTGCAGCTCATGAGGACCCTTCTGCTGTGCGTTGGCTGCCTTGGAGGGCGTAGGCCGAGCGTGCGGAACCCCCGTATTACGGGGCCGCCAACGCCAATCCTCCAAAATGCACTGACTGCATTACCGCGGTGACCTCTCCCTTTAAATTCTTTTAATTCAGTTAGGGAGTTGCCGTGGCACGCTCTGGGAGACTGGAAATTAATGCGGCGCCTACCGCCCTCTCCCGATCTTCATTTGCTCTTGCCGCTTTCTATTCTTCTCAGATGCATCGCGCAACCGCCTCTCTTCTTTCTTTGCTTACCTTCCTCGCTCCAAACGGCAGTGTTTAACCAGCAATGCGGTGCCCCATCTTGCCGTGCGCCATCGCTCCCTCCCACCCACCCCTGCTAGCACACTCTCTGTGCCATTGTCTCTATCGCCTTCGCTCTCTCTGTTTCACCATATCACCGCTTTCACATCTCCGGTTGCTCCCATCGATTCCAACGACGACATGCTCCGGTGCTATTCCGCCCTGCTAAACAACATGGCCCCTGTCGGTGGCGGCCCCGTGCTGGGCATCCGGAGCAGCATCAAGAAGGGCCCCACTCTGATCCAGCCCTCCCTCATGGGCGCCGAGATCGACCACGCGGCCCTCGAAGTCAAAATGTCAAGCCTTCTCGCAAGTGAAATGAGAAGGACACGGGAGGAGACCATCGAGCCGCCACTGAAGCGTGCATGGGTTCGAGCACCGGTTTCAGAGCTTTCAACGAGCGTGTCACGCCGTGACTGGTTTCGCCTGATGAGCTTCAACATGATGACAGACGCGTGGGGCCCCGGTAAGACTACACCGGTGGAGGCGGTGCGGGTACGGGTGCCGGAGTTTACTCGCGCAGCAAGCAGAAGCGAAACAAGCACCCACGGCATTAGCAGCAGCGGCGAGGATGAAGGCTTTTACGACTATGACCCGAGTTGCCCTGACATGGAGCTTCCACCGTTTTTGTCGCCGGAGTTTCGCCGCAAGCATCTCGTCACCTTCCTGCGGCACTACGACCCCGACGTCGTCTGCTTAAACGAGGTCAATCGAACCTTCTTCAACACGGAGATGTGGAGCTACGTCCGCTACTTAGGCTACGGCACGCTGTATCAGTCCAGCCGTGGTGCCCGCGTTCGTGCATTGCGCAAGGGTGACATCGCGACGACGAAATCCAATCAAAACAAGATCCCAGAGACAGAGGACATCGGCAATGTGATCTTCTTTCACAAGAGCCGCTTCTTCCCTTTAATGATGCCCGGCCGTGATATCGGCCGGCACTTTCACTTCGCGCACTTCGTTGCCCTGCGCGACAAGGTAACCAACATGACACTCTACGTCGCGTGCGTGCAGTTGACGGCGGGTGGCTCCGCAGAGGCGGTCAGCATCCGTCGGCACGAGGCGCGGCAGGTGCTGACCTTACTAGAGGCGCTGGCCCGCAACGACACGGACCGCTCCCACCTGACATGCGTGGTGTGCGGGGACTTAAACAACCGGGCAGACGACGAGCCCTGCGTGGAGCTTCTGCGGGATGCGTTCTTTTCCGCGCACGACTTGATTGGTGGCCCGCGCTGGACGGCGTGGCATCACCGCGATGCGACACGTGCGAAGGACTACGACGAGTACTTCCAGAAGAACTTGGTGGAGATGCATCGCTTTGATGGGGAGTACAGCGCAGAAGAGGAGATCCAGCGCTTTCAGCGTCCTGAGACCGGCTATCACGGCAAGTCCTCGCGGGTACAGCTGGTGCGCGATGAAATCAGAAGTGCAATGAACAAGCACACTTCTGGGAGGTCTTCGCCGGCGTCTCCCAGTGCTGCTGCTGCAGCGAGCGAAACGAAATCTAAACAGGAGTCGGATGACGCCCCCAAGGCTCCTATTTCTTCATCCTCGACTGACCAGCTGGCTCGGGTGAAGGAGCTTCGCAGCGCCGAAGGTGTTACGTACAACACGCAGGATTTCATATTCTACGATCCGCGCTCGCTGGCGCTGCATCAAGTGCTCGACGTGCCGGAAGATGTGGAGATTGATGCGGCGCAGCTCCTGCCGAGCCACAAGCTGCCGTCGCACCACCTGCCGCTTCTCATTGATGTGTCGTGGAATGACACGTTTCCGGATGTCCTGGCCACCTCTCTGAAAAATTGAGAGAGAGGCTCGACGATGTGTCGGTGGTGCTGGCTCCTGCCTGCTTGCTGCTGATTAGTTTTGCGGTGGGGCGCGACGTCAACGCAGCAGCGGGGAGGCCAAAGGGCCGGCGGAGGGGGAGCAGGTTGCTTTCGTTTGGGCTGCTGCGGTGACTCCGTCCGCAAGACGCTTTGTGTGCCGACTTGCCGTTCGTTGCGCCTTCACTGGGCCTTTTGCCTTCTCGTTTTTTTCGGGCCTTATCACGCTGCCATCCTTACATGACCACACATTTCTCTGAAAGCCGAACTGCGTAACGACGGAAGAGTTTCATTGAGGCCCTTCCTTTTGCGTTGCTTTGCCTGTCTTCACATACCTGCTGCATTCCTTCAGCCTTCCGGGGCCTCCGTGGGCTTCATTATTGTCTTCGTCACCCCGCTTCCTCTCCCTCACCTTCTTCCCTTGTCCTTCACTGCCTCTTACTTCTACGCCCCCCCCCCCTCCTGATCTCTGGGGCACCGACTCCACATCCCCGGTGACCGCAGCCTAAATTGTTTCTCTTGCTTTCGCTCAACGGCGTACGTGCGATCACGAAGGAACACCAGAAGTTCCCCTCCGATCGGAAGCGTTGCTTTATAGACGCGTCTGCGCTTCTCTGTAAAAGCGTGGAGACAAGCCGCCACTCACCGTGCCGTGCATTCGTCTCCTTCGCCCCTCCTCCCAGCACATTGTAGACCTCCCTTCACAAAGATTTTCCTTCTTCCTTTATTTCTTTCGCCGTTGTATTTCAACACGATGCGTTGTGCCCTTCTCACGGCGCTCCTGGTGTCTGTGGTGCTTAGCACCATCCCCGGTGCACACGCTTACACCACGACGGCAAGGGCGTACACCAGCAGCACAGGCATCATGGCATTCAGCATGAACCAAAACTCCGCTGATCAATGCACCGCCGTGGTTCCTGGCTCACACATCGCTATGCCCACGTCCCCTTCCATTCAGGCAACGATCGTCGAAACGGCCAACAGAGCCGGTATCACGTCGGACATCCCGATCGGAGGTGGCACGATGCACGCAACGTGCACAAACGAGTGGTGCACGTGGAGGTGGTACCGCGGCTTCTTCTTCTTCATCTGGCCGGTCTTCTACCGTGGCGTGCACTACACCGGCCCAGATAGCTCCCAGATAGCCAACCCGAGGCCCCGCGTGCAGGCCGTCGAGGGCTCCTATACTAACTGGGAAGCGCGCTTTCCCGTTTCGTGGTCCAACCTTAGCTACTGGGGGAAGCGGCTTGTCGTCCTGCAACCCAACACAGGCAAGTGGAGGAACGTGGAGATCTCCACCCAGTTTAGGCACCTCGTGTGCGAGCACTACGTCTACACGCACTCCGATGGTGTAAACGGCGTCGTGCCAACCTTCCCGGACGGCAGCCCCATCACGATTGTCAACGATCCCAGCCACGTCTACTCTTTCTGTGGTCGGAGTGTGGGCAACGATTCGCTGGGTCGCTGGATTCTTCCCAACTGTGAACGCGGCCTCCCTTGGTGGGCCGGTCTCGTCATTGCTGCCGTGTGCTACACCCTCTTGATAGCCATCATCATCACCGTCTGGTGCTGCTGCTGTGCAAAGCGACGTGAGAAGGAGGAGAGGGAGCGTCACAAGGTGATCTCGTCGGAGCTCGACAACGTGAATAACATCCCGAACCAGTCGGAGCTGGGACTGTACAGCAATCGGTCCTTTATGCAAAGCCACGAAAGCGAAGACGACACGTACAGCGATCGAGGAGCTACCGAGTTGGGGAACGGTGGATATAGTCGCGAGTAAAGCTTTAAGGAACACCTAAACCTATACATGCATCTCCCTATATATGTGCATGTATCCTCTCACACCATATATAAGTGTAGTAGACGGCGGTGGTGGCGCGCACCGTTGTGAGTAGAGCCCATAAGACGACGACGTGCGCGCCTCAACCGCCAGTAGTGAAAATTCTCTCTCCTGATCTCTTTTTTTGCCTTTCAGGCTTTGGCTTACTTGGTTTTCTCTAAGTTTTGTTCTGTGGAGGCCATCCCCTCTTATCTTCTTCGTGTTACCCATCTGAGCGTCCTCACTTTGCGATTACGCTCCAGCTCTCTTGACCGCCCTCAAGTTGAAGGTCAAAGAAAGCTCATCGTCATTTCTTCTTTTTTTTTGTTAAATCAATTTTTTTTTGCCTTCTCCGCTTTGCTGGTTCGCGAGTTTGTGGTGTTGTCGGATATCTATCTCATGTGATATTTACGGTCTCTATGCTTTCAAGTGTTTGCTGCCACTCTTTTCTGATTTCTCTTTCTTTAACATTTTTTTTCTTTCAAACGCTTTGATGGTGCCGTTACGCACGCCTGTCTTGCTGCCATCGGTAAGAGGCAGCCGTGAGACACCCTTCGCTCGTTGCTTTCGTTCTTAACTGCTGGACAGCAGGATGGCAAGCAACAGTGCCGCGATGTTCTGCTGCTTTTTTCGTGTCGTGCGCATCACTCCCCTTCTTTCACTTTTCACGAACACCATGCAATAGAGATGCTACAGCCGAGGTGTTACGCAGCTTCTGGCGTGGCAGGGGCAGCCTCGTGAATTCGTACGCGACTGCCGACCGTCGGTAGCCCCACAAAGAATCTTCTTTTCTCGTAGTCCTGCGTACCCAGATGCGAGCCGGTGCGTAACGGAAGCGCTGCACTGCACCACAAACAACTCCATAAAAATACAAGAGGTGATCGCAGCGCTTCGGGTGATTTTCATATTCTACGCACATTCGCTGTGCGTGCATGTGTACTCCTTCAGACTCCATTTTTCTTGTCTTATCTTTTTCTGGTTTTGTCTCAACCCTTTGTCATGTGCGTGCGTACGCATCTCCAGGGCCTTCTATTTTCAAGAATCATTCTACTGTGCATACGCTGTCCTGTATTTATATGTTCAAACAGAACGAAACTGAGCCGCGAAGGTGTCGCCAAAAGAATGGATGGCGTTGGGGAGCGCCCGCAGTGTGCAGCGGCACAGCTTTGTGCTGTGCTATCTGCACAGTGTCACATCCGGTGCCCGCAACGTCGATGAATGTAGGCATACGTGCGCCCATGCATCCGTAGTGGCTGCCCTGCTTTCATCATCTTCGTTTGCGTCCCGTAAACAACACAAACGCGGGATCGGCGTTCGCCCTCGCCCCCTCTTCAAGAGTGAATACGGCAGGACGTTGTACCGACCGTGAAACAGCTTCTCTCCCGTTTCCATTGCTCACTATGCGCTTCTGCCACTTCTCTTTATTTTCTCTTTTTGCTTAACCACACGCCATTGCCGCAAAACCACCACCGTCATCGGCGTGCCTTCTCCCCACTAACCTTGCTGTGCCCCAAGGCTGACCGCTGCGACGTCTCTCCAAACTCGCTGATGTGCCACACCCGGGAAGACTATCGGCCCGAAGCTGTGTGCTGCGGAGTATTGACGGCTGAGGCAGCTGCTCGATGCTCAGGGCATTCGATGTGCCATGTTTTAAAACGCTTCTCGCACATGACCGCTATCTGATGAGCGTTGTGGGCCTAAGCAGCTCTCCACGGCTCACGCGTCTCGACACGTCCCACAGGTTTTCGTTGAGATATTTCTGTGGTTTTGGTGACGAGTCAAGACTTACAGCTCGTGCTATGGCAGAGGCCGCTCTGTACCTTCCTGCCCCCTCTTTGTGTTGCTTTACTGATGCTCTGAGCGACAACGAGGAGCATCGTTTGCAGCGGACTTGACGACACACTCAAAAGCCGAATCGGTCGTGTGTGCTGAACGCTGATTCCACGTAGGGTAGTGCCCACGTTGCTACCTGTTCTTCCTCCTCTTGACATGCAGACATGCGCTGGCGTGCGTTCTTTTGCCGCATTCTTCCTCCGCCGCAGGGGCCAGTGCAACGCAGCAGCCCATAGGGAGTTCCACAG